>QEQW01000098.1:0-59977 GCA_004016085.1 Claviceps quebecensis
CGCTACAGTAGCTGTGTAGACTCGCCACACAACTAATGTACAAAGCTACAAAGCAGCTTACTAGGATTTACTATTGACAGGGGTCCTTATCTTAGCGCGTACTGATAAGCTCTAGTGGCTTGGCTCGAGCAATGTTTTTCGGAGTCGTCCTCCGTATGACTTGGAAGTTGGAGGCTGGCCGCTGGACTACGAGGCTTAATAAAGCCAAATTAGAGAACCGAGCCTGCTAGAGGCATAGGTACCTAGGTATGGCAGGCGCAGCTTGGCAGGTCTCGATGGGCCGAAATCACGTCTCCGTCGACCCAGGAAACAGTGGCATTGGTACATACCTATGATGCAAAAAGAAGCTTACAAGGTAGCAAAGCACCAGGCTCAACTTTCAAGCACAGGCCGTAATACGGAGTGCCAAGCAGACGTTGTAACTTGTAAGTTGTCGCAGAAAGCTAGGTACGCAGCCAGTGAGCATGCGTGACGTCCGGATTTATCCAGGATCGCGGGAATTGCCGTTCTACGGAATACGGAGTAGAACGAGGGTCTATCAATCACGTGACATAGACGTGGCTCGCATTACCTAATCTTGTCACCGCCGCATTTTATGCACACCTGTGACCTTGCCACTTGGGTTCCCCGTCCACGTGACGTGGGGGCGAAGGGCACGAAAACCCTAGGACCAAAATTCAGAGCGGTCCGCTTCGTCAATCCGCAAGCGACGCATAAGCCCTCTAAAACGACTCCATCCCGGCCATCACATTCGCTCGTCGGTACAGCATCGATAGGCGAATCTGCACATCAACACAACCGCGATCATGGCTGACGAATACGTATGTCTACTCCTCGACGTGCCTCGATGATAAACCCCTTTAGCTCCGACGATGAACAGCAGCGATCCAGAACATGGACGATGTCGATGTCATTTTTATTCTACCCTCGGAAGTGGACACCGCTTGTACTGACGATGATTTGGGTTCCAGAACGCTGAGGAGGCCGCTGAGCTGAAGAAGAGAAGAACCTTCCGCAAGTTCTCTTACCGAGGAATCGATCTCGAGAAGTACGTTTTGTAGACGCACACCTGAAATACGCGAAGAAGAATATTCGAGATGACGCCCCGGTTGTCGCGTCCCATCGATCCGACGACCATTCCTTATCATCCACGATTACTCAAACTTCTCGACGCTTGATCATGATTATTTTGGCCTCGTACTAATACTCTGCGCAGCCTTCTCGACCTCACCTCCGACCAGCTGCGCGATGTTGTCCACGCCCGTGCCCGCCGCAGGATCAACCGCGGCCTGAAGCGCCGCCCCATGGGTCTGATCAAGAAGCTCCGCAAGGCCAAGCAGGAGGCCAAGCCCAATGAGAAGCCCGATCTCGTTAAGACCCATCTCCGTGACATGATTGTCGTCCCCGAGATGATTGGCAGCGTCATTGGTATTTACTCAGGCAAGGAGTTCAACCAGGTGGAGATCAAGCCTGAGATGGTTGGCCACTACCTTGCTGAATTCTCTATCTCATAGTACGTTCAATTTTCGAGCCCATGTCGCATGGCGCCGAAATGAGCTCTGAGGGCATCATTTGCTAACAAATGTTATAGCAAGCCTGTCAAGCACGGTCGTCCCGGTATCGGTGCTACCAACTCTTCTCGTTTCATTCCCCTCAAGTAAACATGTTGTTTGGGTGGTGGCAGTGGTCTTGGGGTGGGTTTTGCATTCACGGACAGTTTTTTCACAGGCGAAAAAGGGATCAGGTTTTGGTAGAGAGTGGCGATGCCTCTATCAAAGTCGCAGCGATGACTATGAGTACATGAATAGTACAAACCGGACGCATCGTCACTTTGCAATTTTCTCTCCAATTTTCACTTCTTGGCCCTCTGTGCCTTTGAAACGTCTGGTATTTCTACCGTGAAATGCGCGCCTTCTTCATGTAGGCAACATTGATGCGGAGGTGCAGTGAACACGAGGGTGCAGTGAAATGGCGTGTCCTGCCATTAGCATCGAAATCTGGATGCTTTTTGAGGCCAGCGTTCGTCTCCCACAGAGATGGTCAGGGACGGGCATCAATGAGGTCGTCCCCTGTAAGGTTTTCTGAACATGTGCTCCGAAGTCACGTCTGAATCGACACATCCACGCGGTTCGTTACAGGGCAGAGGATTCAAACAGGAGAGAATGACAACACTTATGATTACGCGGTCTGATCATTCAAATGTGATCTTGTTTCTTATTCATGATTCTGGCTGTGAATACACAAGCAATCGACCGCTTTTTGGTTTCTCCCATTGTATATCCTGGTCCCAACCGCATCAGATATGCAGTGTTCATCTGTTTAAAATGCCTAACTGAAGCCCCTGTCGTAGGACACACGGTCACCCCATCCTTTTTAAATTCTTCGTGCAGCAACCGCTTAATGAGGAGAAGTCGTGCCATGATATCCCGGCCGAGCAGACATACAAGATCCAATCGATCGCATCGTTTGTGTAATGGCCTTTGCAGGAATCTGCATGAAGCCCCGTCGTACAATGTGTAGACCCTGTCATCGTCTGGATGTCCGATGGACCGCTTGCTGACAGCTGTATAGGTAGTTAGTACGCAATACTGCCGTTTCTTTCGATTCGACCTGTTCTATTCGTATATGTCAACCCACGTAAATTTCCTGCTAGTTTACTATTATATAAGACAGGAGAGGACTGCATCAATCCGTCGGATGGAGGGTTGTCTTCTCAAGTTCTCCGTAATACAATTCGTGAATTCGTAGAAATTGAATACATGCTCCCGGGTATGTGACGTGCACAGCTTCATCTTTCTTCATACCTAGGTACCTATGAGGTGGTGGCCCCTTATCCTGTGTATTTATTACATTGACTTAGTCTTATCCAAGACAACAGGCTACCACTGATACTGGATGTTGCACAAGACTGTGCTATAGTCAAGGCGGAAAGGTAGCGCAACTGCCGGGCCAAGCAAAATGCTTGAATAGCACACTGATCCTATTCAATCGAGCATAGCCACACATCGCCGGATTTACAGGTTCAAGCACGCCGTGCGACACAAGTAAACATTCTCTCGCATGGAAAGACCTCTCGGCGCTCACCTAGTTCACGAGCAACAACTCTTCACACTGGAAATATCCTGCTCACGTTAAAAGAAATAGAGGCTGAGACAAAGGGAACATCGTTTTGACTACCGTAGTACACCACCCCCATATCATCGCCATGCGCGCCCACCAAGACGAAGCCCCATCCCCACTTCACTCCTTCTGCGCAGCCAACTTCTTCGCCTTCAGTTCCTCCTCCTCGAAGTATTTTTGCCTATAATGCTCCACGATGTGGTCCAGATTCATCAATTGTCCGGCCCGAATATTTCGTGGCCCATAAGACTCGAGAGATCTGCGATGGAATAGATGTTAGCCCCCACCCCCCAAAAAAGCACCCCATTTTGTCCTTCAACTGGTGTAATTTGGATGCTCTCCCTTCTCCCCGTCGCCAGCGAGAGCCACCTTCCAAGATAAAATCCTTCGAAGACCACGGAACAGGGGAATAGACCTACTCAGGATATGCGAGCTCCACGTTCTTGATCTTGGGAGCCATGTTACCGACCAAGTTGCGGTCGTACGCAATTTGTTCCACGATTCTTGTCTGACGGGCTTCAAGTTCGTCTGCTTCCTCCACTTTTTTCCTATACTGCGCGTACTGCATCATCCAGTTTTGAATGGTCGATTCCTCGCCCTCCTTGGGGGCGAACTGGTAGAGCAGTACGCAGCCGAAGAAGGATGCTAAGATACTCAGGGAGCCTCTCTGTTGAACATCTCATCTGTCAGTTCTCATATCCTGGTAAGAGAGCGCGCTGTTTATTGCCATTGAGAGGGTTTTCCCTTGGGGCAAGGGATGGCGGAGGGGGGTGCTGCTTTTGCGTACCCCGAAGGACTCGTTGCCATCGCCGGTGGCGGGGTGGTGGTGGTGTTGGTGGTGTTGGCTTTGCGCCTCGGATGCGTAGTTTCGGACTGCCCGCGGCAGTCGCCGAGCAATATGGCCTGCCCTTTGTCGTGCGGCTAACATTCTGTGTGTGCTCTTGGGGGGTTCAGACCTGGAGTGGTCATGTATCGCGGGATGGAATCGGCGAAGGCGTTGACGAGTTCCGCGACGCGGGTAAGATTAGGTAAGCAGGGATTTAGCCAATCACATTGCATGTAAATGCACTTGTCCTCAACACCAAGACGAACTTCGTCTGTTTTTCCCTTTCTACATGTCTTATCTCGATCCTCGAATTTATACAACAGCAACCACTACAAAAGATGCGATGCTATTACTGGGTGAATGGCACGTACTGTTGGGTCAACAGCGTAATCTAAAGAGCCAAACAGAGGCACGGACACAATGAGCGATGATGAGGAATTCTGAAGGTGACTGACTTAGAAACAACGATAGATACAGTCACTTTTAGTTGTATGAGGCCATTCATTGTGTCGTGGAGCATTTTCCAGCTCTTTGCTCATCCACAGCTTCTCTGTCCGTCCTACATCCAAGTTCAATATGGGCCAACACAAGCGTCAGGAACGCTCTCGATTATTCCTGGAAGCATTCACCCTCCTTGACCCCTCATCATGAAACTTGGAGACTTGACAATACATCGCGCCACAATGGATGTCTTCCTCTGATGGGGTAATCATCGCCTTAGTTCAGCCGCCTTGAGTATGCATCTTGATACCACGTGGCACGTGCCGTATAAGAACGAATTCTTCTTGAATGGTGGAAGAAAAACCGTCGTGCCGTGGAGGCATTTCGATATACCGTGTATTCTGATGCCTGTATCGTCTATCTCGGCTCGCCCTCCAAGGTCTATCTATAACTATTAACGAGTCCGAGGCAGTAATAGCGAGAGATACATCCACGCCGTCGGCCTGCGTGACAAGGGTAGATACATCAATAACAATGCAGTATGTCATAAAAAAGGCTGCGACAAGGCGGCAGACGTTCCATATGCACTCGTCTTCCTGGCCTCTCAAAAGGCGTCTAAGCACAAACCTCATCAACTCACTCGCACCCCAGGGCGAATGCATCTGACTAGGTACTGGTAAGACGTCACCTGCGGCCGTGTCACCGCGCCTCATTCGTGCAAGATCGCAGCCTCAGAAAGTGTAATTGTGGTAAAGGGTCTCATTGTCGTCCAGTACTGCTCATCCAAGACTCAAATAGCATAAGCGTCGGCAGTTGGAACAACAGTCCACATTAGAGCTGCGCTGGGTGGCATTGCATAATCACTGCATTTGAGGCTTATATAAAAGCATGTTGTGTATGTCAAAGTCTATCAGAAAAGGGGTGAATGTAATGCAATGCGGGGGATCAACATCCTGATTTTTTCTCTACCTCATCGAATAACGGGACGCAATCCGTGGAGAAGGCAACCTATTATGTACACTGCGGTATTTTAGTTTTCTTAGCGATGCGATATAGCCACAATCACTAATGATACGCCAGCAAAATTGCATGCATGGCTTTTATTGTTTTATTCTATATAGGGGAAAGGAATGTAGTGTAGTAATTGTTGAATTCATGGCGTTGAGGCCACGATATTCAACAGTAAACGGAAAGAAAGTGTGGAAATGCAACTGAACATATACATATCGGATATCCTGATTCCTCCAAGTGAGTACGTGAGCCCTACTAACGCAGTATCCTCGCATTTTCGTCCCCCGGCAACCTTGAACGTTGCTTAGTTACGCCTTATCTGGCTGCCAGCCGCAGTACAAAGCTGTCACGCCGGTAGCTAAGCTACCAACCCTTTCCATAGGTCATGTACCTATTTAGGAGCAGCCGCAGCACCCAGTTCAAGGTACGTCAAACCCTCGGGCAGTTGCACGATTTGGCTGCTGCGAGAGGGCATAACTCTTCGGAAAATGGATCGACGGCTCGTTCTCATGATAGCCAAGCGTCGAGTAGAGACCAAGTTGCTGACGCGGATCGCACTGCAGTACCACTCGGACTGCAATTCGCTTCCGAGAAAAGTCTGCCTCTCCTCCATCAGAAACATGAAACGGACTCCATACAACTCGACGGGCATAGGAGTGGGAGGCTTAGCCCCATGGCTGATCTCGGGAATCTTGACGACTCTGCGGAAGAGGTAGGCTCTCTTGTCGAGCCCTTCGGCATCTTCCAGTTCGTCACTGCGTGCCTCGAGTCTGCATGTTTGGGTCTGCATTAGCAAAGTTTGTTCCTTCCTTCTTTTTTTTGCTCGAGCTAGTTTCACAAGTGCCGGGGCAGAATGAATCAGATGGGAAGTCCGCATTGAGGTGGGAAAACTGCCTTTCCTATGAGACATACCCGGCCACTTTGGAATCGATGTCCATGTCGAGGTGTGCACCATCCATATCAAAATCGGAAAGCAGGACGTCGCGAGCCTCGGAAGCGGGCTCCAGAGGCTGGACTGCGGCCGCCAGGGCACCGCAGGCAACAGCGAGTGCGACAAGGACTCTCATATTGAATAAAGTGAGAAGTCTAGAATGAAGATGAGTTAATTTAACGGGCCTTGTGAGCTGTCATGACCCTTGGAGAGGTGGAAAGTTGGCTGTGGTGAGAGACGTTTTTTTCTGGCTTCAGAGGAAACATTCGACGTTGTATTTATATATGGAAGAAGCTGAACGCGTTTGCTCCTCTGTCAATTCCCATCACTTTGGACCCTGAAAAACAATTATAGAGCTTTAATCCTGATACCACGCAGGTCCACTGCCAAGGTCAGCCGTTGTATGCTCAGAGATGATCCTCCTGGAGTCATGTCTGTCATGCCACGATCTTACTATCATGCCTCTAAACTTGGCTATCGGGATAAGGCGATTTTGACAGCTCAGCGCCTTCCTCCAGGCACATAAGAGTCACGTCCGGCTTGTGAGCAAGTTTAATATGAAGAGGCGGCCGGGGTTCAGTCGGGCATGGGCACTTGTGACCGATCCTGCCAATGGCGCAAGCTATTACATATGACACTTCGGTTCATTATATGCGCGCTGTCTGTTTTTATGAGTGTTGAGCTGCGTCTTGGTGCACGTCCCAACAGTTGAGCAGGATAAAGTCTCTGTGAAAGAAGTACCATTGAGATGAGGAGAAAAAAGGGAGAGAATGAAATGTGTGAAAGAAGAAGAAAGAAGAAAACATGGGGGAAGGGTGCGGAAGGATTCGAAGAATACGAGAAAGAGAAAAACGTGGCATGTATTACTAGCAGCATCCACGGTGCTTCGACTCGAATGTTCGGTCCCGTTCATATTGACTTTGTTAAGTCTGACTTGGCTGCCTTGGCCGAGGCGGCTGGAACGTTGGTCGCTGATTCTAGACACTCTCGTAGGACGGCACTGTATCGCACTGTTCTTCAAGAGGATCTCGGACTTCACTCCGGATATCTCCTGTAATCAACGTGGAGTCGCAGAATACTTTTCCTCGCGGCCGCTGGTCTATAAGAGCTACCGGACCATTTCATTGTAAACTACCACGGTCTGAACAAGATCCAGGACTCCAGGCCTTTGAGCATTTGAATATTGTTTTCTTCTCTTGCTCTCCATGGCAAACACAGTAGAGGATGCGAGTGATGGCCAGAATTTGGTCCCGGAGCAGCAGTTTGACTAGGTATAGCCCTGACTCGGCTTCTAGCTTATTCACGGACCAAGTCAACTTCATGATATTATGCGCATGCTGACCAACGTCAAGTGCGCGTTGCGTGGCTCTGTTGCCAAAAGGTAGGGGTGTATGGTGGGCTAGGGCAGCAATCTGTATATGCTTCAGAAGTGCAGTCAGCATCATACCTCACTGCTCAGGATGATGTTTGACGTCCATCCCATCTTGTCGTCAAGTTCAAGGCATATGCATGGTAGCTCAGCTGATCCAGTCTCAACTCGACGTGGACAAAGGCCACATCACGGGCAGGTAACATTACGCAAGAATAGAGTACCTTGGCAAGTCCCGTGTCCGAAGTCCCCGTGTCCACGCATGGAGCAAAATCACACTTGTCAAAACGCATTGGCTCCTGACATGTGCGACGTCGTTGTCGGTCACGAAAAGCCTCAAGCCAAAGCTGTGCGTCAGTACACAAGCTTATTCGTAGCAATGCCGACCAGCGCATCAAGTCTTATCCACGTACACCGGGTCGCGTCATATGATCAGCCTCAAGAGGCGCAGCGGCCCATTATAAATCGTCTCCAGCCTTGATGTAGAAGTGCTGTAGACTCTTTTCCAACCAGATACCAAGGACGCCTGTTCAACATTGGAATTAAGATTCCTCTGTCACATTAAGACAAGCCCCTGCGCAACTTAAAAAGCAAGTGTGAGCCCGACCGTTCCCTTGAAGTTGCCCCTTTCAGATTTATTACAATCCACAAAGGCACGCCTTAAGCGCAAAACATGACCGAACATGAGTCCACCGTCAGCAAAGACGCGATCCGAATTCTGACAACTGTCGATATAACAGCCCCTTCTTCCAAGTGCTGCAAGTCGTCTGTATGCCATAGATTCGATTCGTCATGGCCATCGACCGTCTTTCCAGCATGGCCTGCGGCGGCTGCAGCCTCTATCGACATTGGCTCTCTGATTATGACGTCGTTCATGAGTGTCATATTGCGGTGCAACAAGTTCCAGCAGGACGTCAGCCCACTGTACGAGTTCTGGATCATGGACCACGACTCTCTGATTGGGTATATGCTCCCAAAATTCGTCACGCAAATGGCCTGGGCCGGCACGGCCTTTGAAATCAACCACACAACGCGGACAATCCATCTAAATGCGAAGGCCAGAATAGGAGAGACAATCTCGATTGCGTGCGAAAGGGAATTTGTGAGGCTGTGTCGACTCAACATGTTCAACGTCCACGGGGTGAAGAAGTGGTTGGAAACCTGGGACGCGAACGGCGATGCCGAGCACCACCCCATCCGTGGCCTCGGAGTCCACCTCGCGGGTCTCAAGGTCCCGTCTCCCCTGCGAGGCATTTTCGGCATCGTCACGGCTGGAGTACACATGAACATGTACACTATGACGAGACCAGAAGGGGGCGACGCGCGGATGCAGATCTGGGTAGCCAAACGATCCCAGAACGTCACCTACGCGGGGAAGCTGGACCAGCTGGTAGCAGGCGCCATGGACCCCCGAGACGACAACAGGGCCATCGAGGCGCTCCGGAGAGAAGCAATGGAAGAGGCCGGCTTGACGGTGGACGCCAAGACGGGGCGCGTCAGCCGAGACGGCGCATATGTTGGAGTGTTGCAGCGTGGGCCGTGGATATCCTTCTTCGATAAGAAAGATGGTATTGCTGGCAGCGAGCGCGGGCAGCTGGAACCGGGGATCCGCTTCACGTTTGATCTGGAAGTCGAGGCTGGGTTTGTGCCTGAGCCTTGCGAGCCCGAAGCTATCGCGGGCTTCATGTTGAAGAGCGTCAATGAGGTCAAGCGTGGTCTCAAGTGCCGCGAGTGGAAACCCAACTGCGCGCTCGTGATGCTCGATTTCCTCCTGCGCAAGGGCCAGATTCGGCCAGAGGAGGATGTGTTCTTCCGGCAGTTGAGGCAGGCACTTCAGCGAATATTGCCATTCAATGGGATCTAGTAGAGGTAGAAGGATGTGAATAGAGGTTGGAAGAAGATGCTCAATAGAATTGGGGTTGATGCTGTATCACGCGTTGTTGTAGACTTGTAGTCGCGCATGTGTGCGTGTGTAACCTTTGAAGTCCGGACCTATCGGAATCAACAGCGGTAAGCCTGTGGGGCTGTGTTTCAGCTGCTCAACCTGTGCTACCCGGGAAGAAAACCGACGAAATCTGTGTGACTGACTGCATGTGCCATTGGTATGACGATGACACGTCTTTTGTATGCAATTTCGGGCCTACCTTCATTGATTCAAGTTCAAATTTCTCAAAAATGACGCGTTTACACTCCTACGTCCGTGAAAGTGTTGAGTGCATCACGATTCACAAGTCGTCGTGCTACAGAAAAGAGGAAACTCCCAACGGAATGTATCGAGACTCTAGAAGAGCAGTGCTGTTTGTATTGTCTTGAGACTGTTCTGTCCAACTATATACGAAACCATCATCGTCGTCATCATCATATCATCATCAACATGTCCCGTGCCCCATGACTGAGAGCCCATAACTCCCGTCACTCACAGCTCCTGTCAACTCCTTCAAGATAGGTAGGTATCTTGCCCTCGTGTCATGATCTAATGAAATGATCCAAGATGACACTAATTTACGCACCTACCACGCTCGTTACGTGCTCATCCCACCATTCTCCCCAATCAACCACCCTCTTCTGAAGACGAGCATCTTCCGCCGCAAACACAAGCGCATGACTGCGAATGATTTCCTCAACAGTGCAGCCAATCAATTCGTTCTGGGCCCGATTGGCACCCCAGCCGTGATTCTTGACCTTGTCGCACGCCAGGACAAACTGCTGCGCCAGGCCGGTATCACCGCCTCCGTGGCCGAGATCTGTCGTTGTGGGCTCGTACGTCTTGCGGTCTCCGGTGCGGAAGTCCTCCACGGTGATGGTGCGGGAATCGGCGTGTATCTCGCCGTGTTCGCCGTAAAACTGGCTCACCCGCTCGCATTGTCGCTTGGTCTGAGAAGACATATGAAAGGTGACGCGCTTGGCAGGACGAATGCTCTCAGGCCAGGTCATGGTGACGAACTGCTCATCGCAGACATTGTTGTCGGCTTCATAGACACAGCGGCCGTACCATGGGCGACTACTGACCTCGTCCTCTGGCGTGGACGCGTCCCAGTCCTGGGCTAGGGCCTGAGCGAGCACTTGGCGGCGCGCTTCATCGGTCGGATAGTCTTCGATGTCGGGCACGACAATATCCACAGGCCATTTGGTGTTGCCGCGGGCGAGACCGACCCGGTCGCCCATGTAGATGCTCTTGGCGGAGTATTTGCAGCCCTTGTCGCCTAGAGGGCACTCGAGGCAGTTGGTCGCATCTCCAGCAGCCGCAGGCTTGCGACTCTTTTTGAAGAACTGCACCCCGCCCGTGGACGTGATGTAGTCGGGCAGATGAGCTTCTCCGTGCCCGGCTCTGGCCGGCGCCGACACCAGCCACAGCAACAGATCAATATCGTGACAGCTCTTGGTCAGCAGCGAGGGCGCGGACGTCTTGTCGTTTCGCCAGTTGCCCCGGACAAAGGAATGAGCAAAGTGCCACCAGCCGACCGGCTCTGTGTGAACGACGCTGTTGACATGCCCGATGACCATGTCGTCCACCAGAAGCCGTCGCAGCATCAGATTATGGGGGCTGTACCGCAGAACATGGCCGATGGAGAACACCTTGGTGCCCTTCTGAGCCTTTACAGCTCGATACATGGCCAGACAGTCGTCCATGCTGGTAGCCAGCGGCTTCTCGCACATGATGTGCAGGTCCAGACCGGCAAGGGCAATCACGACATCGCGGTGCATGTCGTCAAGGACACAGACAAACGCGCCGTCCACGCCTTCGGGAACGCCCACTTCGCCGGCAGCGACTCGTCGACGCCTCTCCTTCTCATATTCAACAAAATCTGCCCAGCCGTCAAAGGACTGGCCTTCTTTAGGGCCGTGGTCGCCCCAGATATACGTTCGACCCAGAGCCTCGCGCTGAAATCGCGAAGGCTCGCATACCGCGCTCACAACGCCGTTGCACACCGTGTCGATGGCGCGGGCGTATGCTTTCCCACGGGAGCCGGCCCCGATGATGACGAACCGGGGTGGACTTTCTGACATGGACGGCCTCTCCAACGACTGGGTGGCCTTGTTGGCGAGGTCTGGGTCGACAACACCAGCCATGGTGTAGAGATGAGATGGTAACACGCCCACTGGCAGCGCCGGTTGGCGATCTAAATCGATAGAGGAGTGGAAACCCGAATTAATTACGAAGCTCGACTCTAGACACAGTCGACAGCGAGATTGTGACGGGATATGTACTAGGTATGTAGCCTCAGTACTAAGTAGGTATCGGCTTCATGGGCCAGAGTGACGCGGGAGTCGGGAAGTCGGCTTGAAGCCCAAGTGACGACCCCTTGCCGCCGGCCACGGACCAATCACGGTGCCGTGATGAGAACTCGATGGGCCCTGCTGCCTGCAATGACCCTGCATTCCTCGCCCCCGCAGTGATAGCAATCCGAGCTCGCGCTTCTCCACATCAGGAAAGCAGCTTCTTTCCGAGACGGTCATGGATGCCTACGGAGTACAGTAGATACATATTCTTGCCCCCTTCGATGCAAGCCGCAAGCACTTTTGGCATCTGCAGACAACTCAATCGCCGATTGCCATTCTTCTTGGGCCAATTGATTCGTACATCTTGTGCCTCTCTCGCTGCGTACAATACAATGGCTGCCCAAACAACCAAGACGTCTGGCACCAACGGCTCGTCCTCCAGCTTGTCTGATGATCCCCTGGTCTGGATCGATTGCGAGGTGCGTTCTGGGATCTAAGCTACTACGCAACTATGAAGCCCTCGCCAAACCCGAGCAGCACAGCATTTCGGACCTCTCTTAGTAACCTGCAGCTGTGCTCCTCGTAGATGACGGGGCTGAACCCGGACTCAGACGTCATCATCGAAATTTACTGTATCCTGACCACGGGAAACCTGGACGTCATAGACGAGAAAGGCTACCATGCCATCATACACTGCCCCGAGCACCGAATGAAGCAGATGGACGAATGGTGCACGCGCACACACGCCAACTCCGGATTGACAGCCGCTGTCCTGGCATCGACGACGACCCACGAGGAGGCCGCGGAGGGCTTGTACAACTACATCACCAGCTTCATACCCGAGAAGCGGAAAGCTCTACTCGCTGGGAACAGCGTGCACGCTGATCGGGCGTTTCTGAGACAAGGGCCCTACGCCAAGGTCGTCAAGCATTTGCATCATCGCCTGTTGGACGTCAGCGCCATCAAGGAGGCGGGCAAGAGATGGTCTCCTTCTGAGGTGATTGAAAAAGTACCCTCGAAGAAGGCGAGACATCTTGCTCGGGACGATATTCTGGAGAGTATCGAAGAGGCGAGGTATTATCGGGATGCCATTTTTCGGCGTGCATAGTGAAGAGTGGGCTTCATGTTGTACTGGCATTATGTATATTCTGCGGAGTAGATGTTTAGCGTCGAGAGTATTCTTGCCTCGTAAGAGCTCAGAAGTGTCTCTGGCTCGTAAAATTGTGACTATCTAGACTGTTAGGACTTGTTCGACTATCTCATCAACCTCCCTAATACTACAAAGTCTATAGGATAAGGTCGTGTGGATAACAAGCTTTCGAATATACTCGCTTGTTAGTCGTTGGAACGCATTGATCTCTAGGTGAGCCAATCTACCATCTCGAGCGTCGCGTGCTACATACATTGCACGCTTGAGATAGGAACACGAGGATAACCTGCTCAGCTGCTCAATTCCTTCAACTGGTTGCCACCGCCACTTCCTGTTGAGGCTCATTGGATGGACCCCTTGTCCCTTCTCCTCAAACCCTTGCCGAAATGGCTGCGTGTCAATTACAATTCACACTGTCCACAGCCGTGAACCAAGCGCGGTATGCACAGTACGAAAAGGATGAATACCCCTCCAAGCTACCCCTCCAGGTTGATCATGGTTCATTATTTCCCCCCACTTACGTCAATCAACGTCGTTGCTGAGGAAGCCTCCCCTCTCTGTCTGCCTCAACAAGCAGATCTCCCTACTCTGCCCCTTTCTGCCTCAACTTACACCCTCTCACCTTCTTCCAACAAAAAGCTCTCTCTCTCGCTGAGTCCTTCCACTTCTTTACGGCTCTCAATACGCGACTGGGTCAATCAAGCTCCCCTCCAAGCACAATTAGCATTCCATTCACGATGGACGTTCAGACCGTTGAGTTCCAGCCGTTTCAGGACCAGAAGCCCGGCACGTACGTAATGAGCTGGCCATCTCTCTAAGAATCCGATGGCTCTTGATATCTAAAAACGAAAAGTCCATAATAGCTAACACCAGTCGGTTTTCAGGTCGGGTCTTCGCAAGAAGGTCACCGTCTTTCAGCAGCCTCATTACAGCGAGGCTTTCGTCACAAGCATTTTGTTGTCGATACCCGAAGGCGTCGAAGGTATGGACAGACCGGACTAACGCGGTGTCCGCCGCGACTATGCATCAGCTTGGAAGCCTTTCTAAACAGGTTGCTAACAAATCGTGCAGGCTCCTTCCTTGTCATCGGTGGTGACGGCCGTTTCTGGAACCCTGAGGTCATTCAGTTGATCGCAAAGATCAGTGCTGCATACGGCGTCAAGAAGCTCCTCATCGGCCAGAATGGCATTCTTTCTACGCCCGCTGCCAGCCACGTCATTCGATTGCGAAAGGCCACGGGTGGTATCTTGCTCACCGCCAGCCACAATCCCGGTGGTATGTGATGGATCAACCGTTGGACTTACTTGCTCCACCCCTGAGAGAGGATAGTGCTAATCTGCGCATTACCTTTGACTGCAGGCCCAAAGAACGACTTTGGCATCAAGTACAACTTGGCCAACGGAGGCCCCGCTCCCGAGTCCGTCACGAACAAGATTTACGAGACCTCCAAGACGCTCAAATCGTACAAGATTGCTTCCATCCCTGACGTCGACATCGCCACTATTGGATCAAAGACCTACGGCTCCCTCGAGGTCGAGGTCATTGACAGCACTGCTGACTATGTCGCCATGCTCAAGGATATCTTCGACTTTGACGTTATCAAGAGTTTCTTCCGCAACAACCCCGAGTTTAAGGTCCTCTTCGACGGACTGCACGGTGTGACTGGCCCCTACGGCAAAGCCATCTTCGAGACCGAGCTAGGGCTCACGGGAGCTACGCAAAACTGCGTCCCCAGCCCCGACTTCAACGGCGGCCACCCCGATCCTAACCTGACGTACGCTCACTCCCTGGTCGAAGTGGTCGACAAGAACAACATTCCCTTTGGAGCCGCTTCCGATGGAGACGGTGATCGAAACATGATCTACGGCGCCAATGCTTTCGTCTCTCCCGGTGACTCCCTCGCCATCATCGCCCACCACGCCAAGCTCATCCCCTATTTCCAGAAGAACGGCGTCAACGGCCTGGCCCGATCAATGCCCACCTCTGGCGCCGTCGACCTGGTCGCTAAGGCCCAGAATCTGGACTGTTACGAGGTTCCCACCGGGTGGAAGTTTTTCTGCGCCCTCTTTGACGCCAAGAAACTCTCCATCTGCGGCGAGGAGAGCTTTGGAACTGGCAGCGATCACATCCGCGAGAAGGATGGCTTGTGGGCTGTGATTGCGTGGCTGAACATTATTGCCGGTCTGGGTGTCCAGAACCCGGGTGTGGCGCCTTCCATCAAGCAGATTCAGAAAGACTTCTGGACCCAATACGGTCGCACTTTCTTTACCCGCTATGACTATGAAGATGTCGATTCGGAGGGCGCCAGCAAGGTCGTCGGAGAGCTTCAGAAGCTTGTGGCTGATTCCAGCTTTGTTGGCAGCAAGATCGGAGGTGAGTGTTGCGTGCAAATTTCTTCCCCCAGCTTTCTGCATGGGACCTTTCTTCTATCAATTGATACTGACCAGAGTCTTCACTGCAGAACGCACGGTGACCAAGGCCGGCAACTTCTCCTACACCGACCTTGATGGCTCCGTCTCCTCCAACCAAGGTCTGTACGCATGCTTCTCCTCTGGCAGTCGCATCGTCGTTCGTCTGTCAGGCACCGGCTCTTCCGGCGCGACTATCCGTCTGTACATTGAGCAGCACAGCAGTGACCCCTCGACATACGACTTGGATGCGCAGGACTTCCTCAAGGCTGAGGTCAAGTTTGCGACCGAGCTGCTCAAGTTTAAGGAGCATGTCGGCCGCGACGAACCTGATGTCAAGACCTAAATGTCGTCTCCGCAATTTGGTACAAGTAATGTAGGAGCGACAACGTGCCGTTCCACTAAAAGTAAAAAGGGGCATTGACCAGCACAATGTCGCATAATGCTGACACGAAGATGGGATTGCTAATTAGCATTTGACACGCAATGCAGGGGCGACCAAAGTGGCATCTCTGGAATTTCAGCGTTTTCTGGGGAGATAATGAAAATATACGAGCGAGGTTGCATTTCCTGTCTTTCTTTCTTGTTCTTGCCAGTTGATGCCCTATATCATTCTTTCTAGTCAATCATCGGATGATCTAGACATTTACACTAGAAAGTCGCACCGCTTACAGTGCTAAAGAGGCCTTATAGAGGCCTCAGACATTTCATAATATGGAGCATGTTTGAACAACGAACACTCACGGGCCACACTGGATCCAAATCAGACTCTCGTTCTATATCTCCTTTCCTCGCTGTCAGGCGCGTCCGCAATCTCCTGCTGCATTCTCTAGTATGGAATTCCTCTCGTTGCATGTGAGTCGGCTTTTGTTGCACCTCTGGGGAAAATGCGCCCCTACTATGCTACCTACGTACGGTGTATGTACGGTGCGTAGCCTCAGGCGCGCCCGCAAGCAGAGTCCCTGTAAGCGGCGGATCGATGATGAAGAAGCTAAGATAAACCTTACTGGGTCGGAGCATTATGCTACTTTTCTTTGAGAGTTAGATGAAAGCCTGTGGTTGTAGACTTGCTCAGCGGAGGTCTTTCCGAGGTGAAAAGACTACATGCGTGATCCAAAACTATGAGCGGCAGCAATAGCACACAGTACCTATCTATGCCCAGTCTCAGATGTTGCTTACCTAGCGTCTTATATACAGAACGCAGAACACTGTACCACAGTGTTAAATATGTCGCCCATTTAAAGTTATGCTGCAACTCGCCATTGTCTCTCAAACTTGGCCTCCAACGCATCCAACTTCAGTCACCGGGCCGGGATACCAGATCCGTGCCCCGTCATGTCACGCCTTCTTCGCCCGCATCACCAGCTTCGTTGATTGGACTAGCCAGTGTCTAAAACGATTCATGAACAGCGTTGCGTGGCTACAGCGTTTCCGAAACAAGATACACCCACCCACAAAGATTAGTATAATGGCCATCCATGCACGTCGAATGAATTGTGCGACGTCTTCTTTTTTTGTTCTTGACTTTACTTCTTCGACAGGCAAGGTTGACTCGTTGAGAGTGGTAAGAGGGAAGGCCCGGGAAAGTCAAAGGGGGGGGATGTATGGTGACGTACCTTCCTTCTTCCGAAATAAACTCAAGCTCGATTTCGAATTCCCCCTTCGGTCCTTTCCTCTGCGCCTGAGCATCGTAGTGCTGACTGAAGACGTGTACTTGCACGCGAGCGAGGTAGAATTTCACTGATGAGACTCGGGTAAGCCAAATGAGGTGGGCTGAAAGGACCTTTGTATGTATCCGCGGAAGAGTTTACGTCCATGGAAGCGACTGCCTTCGCGCACGAGTCTGCGTCCGGGACTGGAACAACAATTAGTACTTTATTTCACTACCCAGTGCCCACCCTGACCCGAAGGAAAAACAAATCGCTTTGGAAGATCAAAGATGAAGAAGAAAGAAAACGAGTTGGGGCGTAGGGCGAAGGGCAGGATTAGGAAGAGGGGGAGGGTGAATACTGACTAAATATGGTCCAGATGGCGCATTGAAGCAGCAGGTCTTCCTGAACTACGGCGTGCAACTTGGTGCAAGCGGACGTTACCGCTTGTTTCCTCTTGACAAACCTCGAGGGTTTGGTGGAAGCCGCTGCCCCGTATTGTACTGTACACGTTGGAGAAAGTCAGCGAATGTGGTTTGCTTTCCCTTCCTGTTCTTCGATTACCTCCCTCTCGCTCACTTTCCATCTCCTCTCGATTTTATATTTTGCGATGTAGTGTATGCGTGTGGGACAGTTGGAGTGAGTGAGTGAGTGAGTGAGTGAGTGCAGGTACAACATACGCTTGAAATTCCTTCTGCTCCCCCTGCAAACACAATTCCTCAGTGCAAAATTGCCTCGTCGGGGTGTTTGAAGCCTTGAGCGAGATAAACGTGCAATACACAAGAACGAGAGCTAGGCAGAGAGTGCGGCATCAGTCAGTTTTGCTCCTTCATTTTCTTCCTAATAGACCTTGCCATGTGCAAGCAAAAATTCTCTTCTGTTGTGTTGCTTTGTTGCCTTGTGTTCATCTTTTTTTGTCCCCTTACTTTTGGAAAGACGAGATGGGATAGAGGGCAGAAAACATACATTCCCAATTCCAGTTCGACTGCCGACAAGACAGCCCATGGAGCAAAAGTGTCTTCGTTGACAATATATTTCGCCAGGTGGAGAGAGCTGCCTACTTTTTAAACACGTAGCTCGTGAGTAGCTTCGAGTGCAAACTGAGGCTTATCGTCTCGAAAGACTCTTAAGAGAACATATGCCTGTCTGCTTTGAGAACTTTCGAAGATCATGCAAGACGTGATATCATGATTGAGAGTCCTGCGGCGAGGCACGCCAACAGAGTCAGTTCTAAAGTGTTGACAAATGGAAAAGGAGACAAGGGAATCGGGATCCATGACATAGTCAACAATAAGACGTGCAATCCGATATAAATTTTAGAATTCATGGGGATGCGATGTTCTCCCAGTTCTAGGCGCGGTCCTAGAGACCTAGCACGCAGGTTGTTAGACTCTAATTTGTCAGTTACCGCTCTCTGTTTTCTTGAATTTACTGGTCCTTGGGTTTCTTTTTATTTTTGTTAGGAGCACGGAGACAGAGGGTACTTGGGGGTAAGGCGCAGGCCGGAAGGCGCTACCACTCTTTTCTCCACTGGGTTTTTTACTGAGGGTAGCAGGTGCTCTTGTCATTTATCATGTAACCCATCGGTACCAAATTCTTGTGTTTTTGTCGAATTCATTGCTCGTTCTTGTTTAATTGCTTCTGCTTTATTGTATTTACTGACCGCGAGCGGAGGCCCATATCAGACAGCGGTTATGAGGGTTTATACATAAAAAAATCATGGCCGGGAGGACAACAGATGGTATGCCACGAGTGCGGAGAGCTTGAAGGCCGTGGCCATCGAATCGACTCATCATCAGAGCTTGTTGAGGTTTTCGTCGTCGGTATTCACAGTCAGCCAAGTGGAGGAGCAGGGCTTGTTGAACGCATCCTTGGCCACATTCACAGTGAGCCAGGAGGAGACGCAAGGCTTTTGAACGCGTCCATCGCCACTTTGTTCACAGTGAACAGGGGTAGAAGCGCAGCTTCTTATCAGTCGAGTGCGTTCATCGTCAGTGTTAACAGCAAGCCAGGAGGAGAGACCGAGCTTGTTGAGTCTGTTCGTCGTAAAATCTCACAGTGAGGCAGGAGGAGGTTCTAGGAGCAGAGCCCGTGAGTCGTTCGTTGAGCCTGGTCGTCATTTTTCACAGTGAGGCGGCAGGAGGTGTTACACAAAAGAGTGGGCGCGTGCTTGTATACACCCCTATATACCCTGCGATAGGAGGCTTTAGGGCCAGAGCTTATTGATGAGCCTGTTTCGTCGCCAGTAACCACAGTATCCCAGGAGGAGGTTTCAGGACCAGAGCTTATTGAGCCTGTTCGTCCGCATTTCTCAAAGCGAGGCAAAGAATGATCAAAGCCTCCAGAGTCAGAGCTCGCTTCGCGTGTTGGATATTGTTCTGCACGCCACACCAGTGACAACCTGGTTTTCAGCATCGGGCATGTCCAGAATTCAGGTGCTTCTTTGAGAGGCTGAAGGCCCGTCTTGAGTCTTGACGTTGCAGAAGAGTAATGCAGTTGACGTCTATATAAGTAATTAGTTATCTTTTGGACTTTGAAGGAATTGGAGGCGCTGTTTCAAACGCAAGACGTGAAAGGCGGTTCATCTTGGCTTTGGGCATTTGTGTGAGAACTTAATCTGGAACTCACTTGATCGCCTACATGGGCAGGTACGAAGAGTTATTTAGGTATGTAGGTACGTTAGGTATGTACCCCGCGATCCAACTCCGGCATGATTTCTAAATTCTCACCAATGGGTGACGGAGCTGGTGAACTGACCAACCACGGGCGAGGCATTCGTCCGACCGACAGCCTACAGACTATGTACAGACCAATTAAGATTAAGATCCGAGCAGACTTCATATGCGCCGCATTGTTCAACTTATGGTGTCGAATGGAACATGCGACCATTAGAGCCATGTATGGCAGGGCGATCACCTTCACTTGACGAAACCTCTCATATAAAACGAGCCTTCATGTCTTAAACGCAAAAGCGAAAACCCAGTACCATTTGGTTCCCAATCCTTGGGGAGATAGATATGTAAAAACACAAAGCAAACAGTGCGCTTATGCCGTCCAGCGCATTCATACAACACCGCCTTGCCCAGATATAAAAAGGAAAAAGAAAAAAAGAAACATGTCTGCCGAAGCACGGAACTAAAGTACAGTAAATATCCTCGACTCAGACCCAGGCCACTCCATTATTCATTCATTCGGATTCAGCCTCCGCCTGGTCAGTTGTTAAAATCAGGTGCCAATCACGACTGAACAAGACCAGACTGTTCACTTGCCTGGAACGCGGCCTTTTCGTCTTCATATCGCTTCTTGTCGGCAGCAGCCTTGGCCTCGTAAGGAACACGCTGCTTGTCATTCAGGGCCTTCCAGCGTTCTCCCAAAACCTTGCCAACCTGGCCAAAAGTGATGTTGGGGTTCTCCGCGCGAACATTCTCACGCTGCTCATTGGCAAAAAACATGTATGCAGAGAGACCACGCTTAGGACCACGCTCTGGGATGTGTTAGTTGATTGGCTTGCTTGAGTGTCGCGTCATTTAAGAGACAGGAAAGGAAACCCACTCTTGTCCTTGGCGTCCTTCTTGGTAGCGCGCTTCACGGCTTTAGGCATTTTGAATGTGATTGTCTATAGGACGAGTATTAGTATGTATGCGTGAGGAACTTGATGGCGAATGAACTTGGCAGAAGGAGAGGGCTGAAATCATGTCCAGTGGCCCGCTCTGGTTGTGCAATGGCGACGCGGGCCTCGCGCAAAATGCAGGCAACGCGTGAGAGGCCATGCGGCGTGCAGATTGAGCGGGTGTAAGCGAGGAAGCATGAGAGTGACAAGTGAGGCGCGGCGACAATGGCAGTGACGCGCGCGCTTCAAATGAGGCCCTTCTGACCCCATGAAAAAAAAAGGGAAAAGGCGATGAAGCTGGAAATCACCTACCTGACCGAAGTCTTTCTTTGTATGATTGAGAAGTTGACGGGACAGTGATGTCTACTGCATATGCCTGGTTAGCTTGACTGCTGGGTCCCGACTACGGCGGCGTATCTAAATGAGAAGAGCCCGAATGATAGAGCGCTGTCAAGTACGATGCACTCATGCACAGCGCGCCCGACGATCCAGGACTTTTCAAAAACCACAAAATTTCGAAGAACTCAAAGAGACAAAATGCACAAAAGCTCGACAAAGTGGTGGCAGCAAAGGGATGCGAAAGATGCGGAAGGATTGCTGGCAATGCAAGTGACCTAGTACTGGCGGCGGTGCAGGGCGCAAGGCAAGGTACTCACCAAAAAACGTCGCGTTGTGTTGTGAGGTGAAGCGCGGGAGGCGGTTTGTATGGGAGAATTTGGGTGGGAAATTTGTATGGGAGAAGAGGAGGGGAGAGAGAGCCTTTTTACTATGGGCGCAGGGCGGGCGAGTGATTGTGGGTGCGGCGCGACCCCAGAACCGTGTGGGAAGCGTGTGTGTGTTGAAAGTGGAGGAACGCGGCCGGCACAAGTGACAAGCCCAGGCGGCTGGTCACTCCAAAGTCTCCAAGTCCTTCTCTTCCAGTTCCAGCCCGTTGCCCCTCCAAGTCGCGCCCCCAAGTTTCCCCCAAAGTTGCCTCAGGGTCGCAGGTCCCTCGTCCACCCATCCACCGGCCCAGTCCTCTCCAGCCAAGAGCGTTGGTCTGTTCAGGTCACAGCTACCGCCTCCAGACATGCATAAGGACAGTACTGCAGAGTACCTATAACCAGTGTCTACGGAGTACAAGGTGCGGACAAAGGTGCGCGACTTGTCGACAAGCCAGAGACCAAGCAGCAGCAGCCAGCCGGCCAGAGCCCTGCCAGGCGCGCCTTCCAAGATTGGAGCTCACAGCAAAGGCGGGGCGGACCAGAGCTCTTCGCTCGCGCCTGCCCAATGTTGCCATCTTTTCAGATGAAGCCGCCATGTTCGTTTTTCTCTACAGACACACTGGCAGCTGTCACACATGGCTCAGAAGCTGCGTCAAGTCGGAAGACGCATTTTGGTGGACAATTGGATACGCAATTCGGTGGCCAAGTGTACAAGACCAACACGCCGCACTTTCGTAGGTGATGCATGCATGTACGCGCAGTACCTCGGGTACTGGGCATGTACATACATTAGGTACATACAAACTGCGGGGGGCGTATGTACTGCCGCCTGCGACTGCACACCAAAAAAAAGATAAACTGGGGAGTGCGTTCTGGGCCAGCATTGACGTGTGTTTAGTGCAAAGTAGGTCCTCCGTAGTAGGCTGTAGAAATCTAGGTACCTATGTATACTCCGTACTCCGTACAGTACCTATGTACTTTATTGTGCATTATTGTGCAGGCACTTGAAGCACCAGCACAACTCGCGCAACTCGCACAACGTAGGTAAGAAGTTTGCGTACGGATGCGTAGGCAACTCCTTGCTTGAAAATCATGATGGACGCAGCAACATGGGTACATATATATTGTACGGACTACGGAGTACCTCTCAGTGCAGGTGTGCGCGGTATGTACATACCTACCTAGGTACATGTAACGGAAGGGAAAGCTGGATAAGCGGAGTAACGGCAGCCACAGGAGCAACGAACGAGTCGGGCACGTCACCGTCGGAAGCGAGGAGTACCGAGCCAAAGCGCCAGAGCTCTCCTTGTCTCTGCAAACCGGTAGGTACCCGTACAAGGTACAACAGCCCGTGAGGGGCCGTGACGCAACCAGACAAGTCTATCCGTCATGCAGCTGCCAGCAGTGAGCACCCCTTGGACCCCTTTTGGCTCGAACCAAGCTGCGCACTCCCACCGAGAGTCGAGACAACACACTCCGTGCCTCCCCTTGCCGGTCTGGCGTTGCTGTAGTCTGTGAGTTTGTGACTTGGCTGTTCCAATCTCAGCGGGGACGTTGGCCATCTCTGAGCTCTCCTCCCTTCTCATCACTGATCAGCACTGATTCCTGGTGCGCCCAGGCCCCAGAGACGTGCTTTTGTTTATGATTTCTGTGTGCAGTGTCACGAGTGACGAAGGTGAAGAAGGGTACCTACCTACCTAGAATGTAATAGGTACTTACCTACTCCGTATACCGTAAAGTATGTACGTACAGAGTACGGAGTACGCTTGCCTGCTGCAGTGCTGACAGAGCTGGGACAAGCTCTTGTCGACAACGAACTTGAATACAGTACCTACGTACATAACAAGGCTGCGATTCGTTTTCTTCTTACATATTTGCTGCATCGTCTCCTTTCGCTTCCTGTTGCGACCTTTTGCATTTCTATACTTTCTATCGCATCTCACGTACGGAGTAGTGGCCAAGCTGACAGAAATGCCTGGTACAAAGCAAGATCGCTCGCTTCTCGGCGTCTCGTCTGCGCCACAGCTTCCGGACAATCAAACCAAGCTGTCGCAAGCTTCAGCATGCTGATAGGCTCAATCCTTCTCTCTCCCATAGGTAGGTAGGTACCGTAAATGCAGATCTGGTAGGGCGCGTTTCTCAAGTCATTCGTGCAACGCCACAGTATCGATTCTGAGAATTCCAGCATGATTAGGTACCTAGCCGCCAGTGGTGTCTATTATCAGGATTCAGCAGTGCGTGGCCTCTCCAAATTGGAAGGGTATAATTCGTCGGAAATCTGTTTGCAGTCTGGCCACTGTGATGTCTGTTTTGTCGAACAGTGCTCATCGACTCGGCGCTGCTCAGTGCTGAAGCTGCCGAAGACCGTAGACGAAGGCATGGGGGAGGTGCGAGGCTACAAGTAGGGGCACCTTATGTTACCATTACCGTTATCATTTATTATGTGGTGTGTGGGCACTGGGGAGAGCTTTCGATGGCAACCTTGAACCAAGCACCGGATTCTGTCGCAGTCGCGCAAGTGTGTGCAGGTGTGGGCAGGTGTGGAATGAACTCCCGCCGCGCCGCACACCGTGGAAGCAGCATAATTATGCCAATCCACCAGCGAAACAGCAAGTTACAGTTGGTATGTACATAGGTAGGTACCTAGTAGGTACCGATTGCTGCATAATTCCGTCCTTCACGCCCATGTACTTTGGTCTACTCCGTAGGTAGGTAGGTACGTATGTACATGTATGTAACTGCTTCGTGAAGCGACGGAGGCTGGGCTGAGGACAAGGCGACCAGCTACCGGCGAATGGGCCGACCAAGCAAGACTGCGTGGAGCCACAACCCGACTTGTGGCGTTCCATCATACAACGGCAACACACCCAAACAAAGCAGCGCCGACGACCGCAAGTTGCAAAGTCTCTGTGAAGGCTAGGTATGTGGTAGGTAAGTACCTGTACCTTCCTCCTGGACTCCTCTTCGCCGAGACTTGTGGCTCTTGAGTCCTTGACCCCCGACTCCTCACTCTTTCTGCGGCGGCCGGCCAGCTCCATTTCCGTTGCCAGAGACATCAGCACTCAGTCTCACACCATTCAGATTTCAGAGCTGCGACCCTCATACTCATGAGTCATTTGGTTACATACATACTCCGTACTCCGTACCTAAGTCCGTACATAGGTACCTAGGTACGGAGTCGGGCCTACGCTGCGCTTCGGGGCGGAGGAAGACTCGCCCTCAAAAACATGAAGAAGACCCTTGCAGACCCTTGAAAGGCCTTGAAAGCCTAGGTAGGTACATACCTAGGGACCTAGATATCCTTGTAAGTTGTGCGTTCCCCCGCTCGGTACATACGGAGACAGTATGTACGGAGTACATACCTACCTGGACGAGTCGGTGCATAATCACCCGGCACGCATCACGTGCACGTCTGCAAAATTTAAAAATACATAGGTATCCAAGTGGTCAAGCTCCCCTGCTCATCAAGGCCTGGTTTACATTTCCACAGGGCGGCAGATCTCATCTCATCGGCTCCACGCCAAATGGAGACGTGTCACGGTGTCAAAGTTACGCGTAGAACTACGACGCGTCTCGGGAGCTTCCCAAATCTGTAGGTCGACCTATCACGTCGTTGGCCGGCTGGGTTGCCATTCCCGAAATTAGGGGTCGTTTCTCCATTCTGCTCCGATAAAGTTCTGGGGTTCGTGTCGGGGCATACGGAGGTGACGGTGGGAGGTCGGTAAAACGGCTTGTAAGTTGTAGGTCATGTGGCCCAGCTTCTGCGGGGGAAGGCGGTGTTTAAAGGCGGATATGCACATACATATGCCAACGGCCGTGATGTTTTGCTTGGGAGACTTGATGTCCGTTGGAACGGCTCTCACTTGAAGCCGTTGACCTGATAAGCGAATCATGGCAGTGGGTTTCTCGACGTAGATGTCTCTACTCATAGATGGCTGTCCTGCGTACCTACCTAGGCACAATGGGCCAGCTATGTACCTTCAGCTAAATAAGGTATTTACCGCCCTGCCATCCCATGAATGGTTATAAGCTCGGAGTCGCCCTCTTTTCGACGGCACTGCAGTGTGACACGCCGACACCAGCCTACGAAACAAGCTGTGAACTAAATGTACCAACACCGGACAAGGGGAGATATTGCCACGACTGCGTCATAGTTCATGAATGGCTAGCATCTGCCTGCCCACTGAGCATGTGAAGGCATTCCGAGTTCTAAAGAAATCCAGAACTGAAGAGTCCTCTCGTAGCAAATGTCAGTTTCCTGTTATGCTTAGAAACGTAGTCTCGTGACCTGCTCTCATGCACATGAAGGAAACAGCTTATCCCTGGCACGATCCAGACGAAATGGCAAGCTGGGGAATGCCGTACTCTGCATGCAGTTAAGAAAGCATACTGACGCATACTGACAGCCATGCTCGTGGCTGTCTGACTCTGCGGTAGGACTCCAACAATCGATGATACTCTGCACCTTGATTTCGATGATCATGTATACGCTCATAAACCCAAGCCAACATTTCGTTCCCATTCCGCCACAACAAGATCAGTAAACCCCCTCCCACCCAATCTACTCATCCCCATCCAGATCCAACACCACCTCCCTCAACTTCCCATCCCGCGCCCAATCAACACCACTTCCCGCCACAATCCCACTCGCAAGGCCCTTCATCACCCTCCACCTCTGCCGACTGGCCTTCATGGCCGTCTCCAGCTTCGCCATCTCGCTCTGCGTCTCCTCGTCGTCCAGCCGCGTCGCCTGCTTCTTCTTCACTTCCTCGGCCAGCTCGAACAGTGTCGATGTGAGGGCGACGTTTTTTCGAACCACGCGCGCAGTGTCGCTCTGGACTTCGGTGAGGTCGTTTCGGATGAAGCCAATGTCTGTGGCGTGTTTGGCGACTGCTGTGGCGGAGCGGTCTCGCTGTTCGATGTAGGGGAGTAGATCGCTGTGAGAGAAAAGAAGAGACACGATTTCGTTAGCCTCTGTTTTTGTCTGAATACTTTTATTCATTCTCTCGAGGCATATTTCTTTTGCTTTGCGATCTTCTATTTCTTCCTCTTGACTTTTCTTCTGCTTGATTTTCCCCTTTCAAACGAATACTTTCCTTCGTCGTCCAAGACATTGTGGGTTTTGGAAAACCTTTTGTTGGAACGGCAAGGTTCATACGAGGGTTTGCTCGAATGCGTGTGAACCGGACGTTTCCAATATTCTATTTTATCATGCCCGCTTGCGTCATGTAGGGGTATGGAGTGCTCTTACCGTTCAGCAGGCAGTGCATTGGTCCCATTATGGACAGCCTTGAGGATGGGATTCGCGGTCATGACAGACTCGACGACGTCGTTTCGAAGGCGAAAGTTTGCTCTCGCGTCGAGAACATCCCTCTGAGTCTGCTGGGAGACTTTGTTGGGATCGGTGGATGGTACTGTGAATTATCTATATGAGTTTGTCTGCCTCTCGCGTTCTCAACTTCTCGCACTTCTTCACTTTGCCCTTCTATTCGGTCTATGCTCTTCTGCATCGTACTGTGACAATTCAAAAGGCTATTAAGAAGCTATCAAAATGGGGCAGCTGGCATACCTGGCCGGTACACGGCATGCGCCTTCATAATCGCGATTTCCAGCCTTAGCTGCTGCAACTGGCCATACAAGTCCAGTACTCGCTGCTCATCTTCAGAAAGCGGTAAACGAGATTCTATCTCGGCGCGGTCACCATCGTCGTCATCTACCATGGGAACATCGACATCTTCGGGTGGATCCATTGCGCGATTTGCCTCTATATTCTCGCGACTACAGTTGACGGAACATAAGATTCGCGCGATAGAATCCTCTCAATTTTTAGAGTACGATAGATTAGACTGGCAGACGGTGCCGACGCACGAATCACCGTGAGAAGGGAGGCCTCAAATGAGAGCACAAATCTTTGTCGTTGACAAGCAGCCCTGGCGCAAATCGCGACGCTGAAAACGAACCCTTATCCGTTGACCGTCCGTCACGACTCGCGAGGTTGTGGCGTTGGTGCGGCTGCCGGATCAATGGGGCAGAAGGTCGGAATCGGAATGGATCCCCATTGAGAAGGTCACGCTGCAGGAACCAGGAACCGGGGAAAAGATGCTTAGAACTTCAGGCGACGAAAGGCCAGCCCAACGCCGGTTTGCAAAGTCTTGATCGGACTGGAAGTGGCGGCAATACGACGGCATCAACTTGGATCGAGGCGCGATTCACGAATCACGAGGCATCACCGGACTAGGCCGAACTGGGTCTAGGCTGTCTCCTGCAGAGCTCCAGACTCAACCACATGCACACGCATGCAAACGCAAGGCTGGACTTGTGAACATTGAGCCGCTTCCGGGCCTTGGGCACATCTTGCACTTCTGCCGCCGCTCGTTTCCTGTATCCTCACAGCAACTGCATCTCGATACAGAGTAATTTTTATGTCGATACATTGCGTCTTGATTCACGCCGAGCCTCGCCACCCATCTCCTTCCGCACCGCATTCCTCCACTTCGGCTGATCTGCCTACAACGGGATAATGTCTCGGGAATGGCTACGCAGGTGTTGATTGCCCATACGGGCCATCGCCTTGAGGCCGACTCTGCACAGTTCTCTACGTACGATTGCTCATGCAGCGCCCTCCTTCTCACAGCGCCGGCTCTAACAGTTTCTATGTGCAGCATCGACGATTTCAAAGCATGGCTATCAAGACACGGCTCCGTGCCGCTTCAGCATATGGTGATTCTGACCCCGCAAGGACGCAGCGTCAAGTCCGCCAGCCTACATGCTGAGGTTAGTGTTACTTGCTTTTTGTGCCGCCCAATATCACCCAACTCATGCACCGACAGCCGAGTACAATGTTGCTAACGTCTCTACGTCCTCACGTCTCCTTTTCCGATACCATAGAAAGAGTTGTATGTCTACGACATTCGGGTCGCACAAGCTTCTTCGTCGTCGAGCTCTTCGTCACTTGCTCCCGATAGAGCGCCTCCGCCAAGGCTGTCGATACCGAATGCGCCCAACTCAATAGACGACGTGCAGTCAATCTCCTCATGGCAGAGCCTGTATAAAGAGCGGCGCGCATGGGCGATCCAGCTGTCCGAGACGTGTGCACGACTCAGTTTGGACGCTGCCGCTCGATATGACGAAATGGATGTTGTGATCAAATGTCTGGACGCGGCTATTGCGAATCTGGAGTTCAGTGTGAAGCAGATTGAGCCCAAATATCAAGAGTTGAAGAAATGGGTTGATCCG
Source organism: Claviceps quebecensis (assembly GCA_004016085.1). Lineage (NCBI taxonomy): Eukaryota > Fungi > Ascomycota > Sordariomycetes > Hypocreales > Clavicipitaceae > Claviceps > Claviceps quebecensis. The sequence continues at coordinate 28,677 of QEQW01000098.1, forward strand.
GCCCTTGCGGAGCACGAAACTCTGGCTACCATGTGGGAGCAGCACATCAAGCTCGCACAAAATACCCCTGTGTCCCCAGCCATGGTGAATTTCATGACTAGGGGAGAGGTCACCAAGGCGCAGGTCAACTTGGGCGACTTAATCGAGCTGGATACAGCGAGGAAAGCAGGAAAACTTGCGCCAACGGCCCGTCGACGATTCGCTGACAAGGCTGCCAACTTAGATCAGCTGGTCTCGCAAATGTACAAGGGATTTGACTTGCTCGCCGCTGATTTTGACAAGCTGATGAATCGGTCTGCTCTGGGTCATAGTACCGACTGTGCGCAGCTCATGGAAGATGTTGAGGTGGTCGTCAATCAGATTGATTCCGACTATCGCACGGCTCTCGGATACAGCGGCTCTCAGCGAGACCTTGCACAAGTGTCCAAGATAGCATCGAATCACACGGAGAGACTCGTTCCCGCTCTCAAGAAGCGAGCTCAGGAAATGGACGAGCTCGTTCAATATGCCACGCGGAATCGCAACCTAGTCGTGGCCGAGTCCATGAAGTGCATGCGAACTATTACCGACATCACTGCCTTGCACAGCAATGTTCGAGGCCAGATCAACACCTTGAACCAGTCCGAGGACGACATGACCACTTTTGACTATTTGCGTCTCATTCACCAGCTTCCGTACATGTACGCCTCATTCGTCGTCGAAGCCATTCGTAGACGCGAGTGGGTCGACAAGGTCAAGGCAGACTCTTCTACACTGGTAAACGAAATGGCTGTGTTTCAAGATGAGGAGTCGAGGCGACGGAGAAAATGGCACAAGATGGTCGGAGGCATGTATGGCCCAACTCTAGACAACACAAATGCCATTGGGTTGGAAGTGAATCTTGTCGGAGAAGATCTGCCGTGGCCCTCTGTCGCCCAAGACGAGTTGGACACATTGCTTCGGGCCCTGCAGGAGCTGGAAACGGACCAAATTATTGTTGATGACATTGAGAAGCTTGTTCAGGAACTGCGCAGCCCCACAAAGCAGCAGTCAAAAAGACTCAAGGCTTTCAAGAACGGAAGCGTTCATGAAGCAGCTCTCGGCAGAAGTGGACTGCTGATCCGAGGCGATGATGACGTACTCCGATCGCTGCAGGATGACAAGACCAAGATGGAACGCAAGCTAAAAACGGCGGAGAGCAGGGTCAGGCGCCTGGAAGACTTGCTCCACAGGCAAAGCCAAGCATCACGACCTGGAAACCTCTTCCAGCCGCAGACTAGTCAGGAGCGGCGTGGCTCCAGCTCATCCGTCCGATCAACGAATACTGCTAACACGACTACGACTCCTGCCATTCCTCCTCGACTCGAAGATCGTCGCCGCTCTTCTGACGGTGCTGACTCTCTCTTGCGAAGAATTACGCAACTTGAGAATGAGCTACAAGAGGAGAGGCAACAAACCTCTCGCATTCAAAAAGACCTCGCCGCGCGAAACACGGAGCATGAGAGTGCAAAGACGCAGATTCAGGAGGCAAACTCGACCAAGAAGGATCTACTCGAGAATATGGAGGCCTTGAAGCGAGAGTTTGTTCAGGAGCGCAAGTTGTTGGAGAATGAGATTAAAACCCTCAAGACCCGGCTCGAAGATACCGAAGACGAGATGGAACACTTTGCCGAATCTAGAGTCAACGAAAAGGTATCTCTCGACGGGACAATCCAGGAGATGGAGGCGCAAGTCTTGAAATTAAAGAATGAAAAAGTGGATGAAGCCCAGAAAGCACAAGAACAGGTCGACGCTCTTCAAAAAGAAATAGAAGTGCAGCGCGACCAGCTTAAGGTGCGGAAACAACAGGCCATAGAAGACCGGGATGAGAAGGAAGGCTTGTCGCAGAGACTTGAAGCCGCCGAGTACGACGCTGCAAAATACCTCGACTCGTTGTACATGATCCTGATCGAGATCTTGCCCGATCGAGCTGTTCATCAGGAGCCGCTGGTAGACCTGGCGGATGCCTGCTTGTACGAACTCCGTCGCATGGCCACCATGATGAACACAATGAAATCAGATACGGCCACGATGAAAACAGAACTGGACCACGCGGTAATGCGCGTAAACGAACTCAAGCTGGAAGTTGCGGAATCGCATTCGAAGCTGGCTGAACAAGAAAACAGCGCGGTCCAGCTTCGTGAAAAATCATCAGAGGAGCAGGCACGGGCTTCTGCACTTGAACAGGAGCTCTCCGATAGTCGGCGCGAGCTAAGCCAGCTGCAAGCGCAACTTTCAGCGGGCGAGAACGGCTCGGAAACGCTGCAGAAGAAGCTAGAGTCCGAGGAGAAGAAGGTTGGTCAATTGACAGAGGAGATAGCATCTCGTCAATCTCGAGTCGACAGTCTCGAAGAAGAAGTGCGCTTGACCAAGCAGAACGCCGAGAGCTTGCAGGCAAAATCGGACGCCTTGGCCTCGCAATACGAAGCTCGTGACGTGCGGACCAAGGATCTCACACAACGCCTTTACGCGCAAAGCGATCGACTTAGCCGTCTCCTTGAGCGCTGTGGGTATGCAATTGTCCGAAATCAGAACGGAGAAATGAGTATCAATAAAGTTCCGCGTGCGGAACGAGCGACGCAGAATCCCAACGACTCCTCGGACGCGGGCAATTCTACCGTGCGTCGAACTTTCAGTCTGGGTGCCAAGTCCATGACTGATAGCGCGGACTTCGAGTTGCTCCAGTGGATGACACCCAACGATGATACGTCGAGCGAGGCAGATAGGTACGCTGAGTTCTTGCGCACTCTAGGATCATTCGACCTGGATGCCTTCTCCGAGACGATCTATCTGAGAATCAAGGAAGCGGAACACAAAGCCCGAAAATGGCAACGAGACGTTCGGGCGTATCGCGACCGGGCGCACTCTCAGCAAAAGGACGCCCACGAAAAGATTGCGTTCAAGAATTTCAAGGAGGGCGATCTTGCTCTGTTCTTGCCCACGCGCAATCAGCAGGCCGGAGCGTGGGCAGCCTTCAATGTCGGCTTCCCCCATTACTTCCTTCGCGAGCAAGACGCCCACCGTTTGCGGCAGCGCGAATGGCTTGTGGCCAGGATCTCTCGAATCCAGGAACGCGTGGTGGACTTATCCAAGAATATGCAGCAGCAAGCCGCGAACGATTCCGAGTCGATGAATGACGATGAGAACGACAACCCGTTCCAGCTGTCCGACGGCCTGCGGTGGTATCTTATTGACGCACAAGAGGACAAGCCGGGGGCGCCATCGACGCCAGGAATGGGCAAGTCGACTGTCGCCGGCAACACAGTTGCCGCCACGGCCAACATCCAGACGCTACCGGCCATCATGGGCAAGGGCGGCAAGGGCAAGCACCGAGACAGCATCACCAGCATCGAAGGCATTAACAAGTCCCTCTCGAAGAGCCTGGACAGCAGACGCAGTAGCTCTGGATCAAAAAAGGCCCTGCCCTTCCCCACGGCCGGTGGCACGGCTCTACTCAAGAGCAGTGCCCTGGCCAGCGAGACCAGCTCTCTGCGGGCGGCGGCACCGGACTCCCCTGTTGGAACGAGCCCAGCGCATCCCAGCCCTTTGGCAACGGGCCAGCTTCAGACGGAGTCTTCTTCTGGTGATGCAGCCCAGGCTGCCATGGCCTCTGCCAGAGGACGACCACAACAGCCACTACAGCAGCAACAAGACAGAGCCGTCTTGTCGAACCAAGCCACGCCAAGCGCCCTCGCTGGGGAGACGTCATCGTCTCGAGAGCACATCACCCTCCAGAAGTCTTCAGAGGTACGAAATGTCGACTCTCTTCTCGGTCCTTGATCTTGTGCTGATGGATCGACCGCTCAGTACCTCCAGGGCCAGGTTCACACCCAAAGTCCGCTGCGCAGACGAGAGGACTCTGCGAGAGCGAGTCCGTCCAAGAAACCGGTCTTGTGGGACTCGTTGTGGAGTGTAGATTATACATACGAGAGCCCTTTTACGAAGTGAGGCCAGTCAGTGTGTACATGCTTTTATGGGGCGGAAATTGCGGGATTGGAACATGGTCGTGGCGTCTCAGAGGAATATGCTTTACGTGACGAGGTTATGAGTTTGGACATGATGTTTTTTCTTCACATTACATGTGCTTTGGCTGGCTGGCGTAGGGACATGAGCGTGCATTCGATCCCTATTTACTTTGTACACGCGATGAACCCGAAAAAGGCTTTGCTTTGTCTTTCAGTGTTTCTCAACATCTTTCCTGGTTATTGGATAATTCCTGGGACTCTCGGATCTGTGTAGCCTTTTCGTAATCGATGTGTATTGGGCTGAATGTGTCGCGAGTGGCTCATGATGAGTTTGTTGCGTAGAGCACATTGGATTACGTTACGATGCGTTTGTTGTCAAAAGCGATCTTGGTTTACGAGCGGGCAGATGCATGTTGAGAGGGGCTTTGCAGTGACGTGTGAGTAGGACAGAAGCCTTTTCATACTGTACTCCTTTCAACTTTGTATTAGGAGGTATGCTGTGCAAGGCAAACTATCAACCGATGCGGAGATGTGGACATGCATGATTTGTATTGTTGGTGATCACTACCTACCTAGGTACCTAACGTAGGTAGGCACATAGGTACCTACCTCATACGGAGATTGAGTGGAAGTCCGAAACTGGGTCCGGGAAGCGGCATTCCACAGCATGCGGGTGGTACTGTAAAACGGCGAACGTCAGCCAGTGCTCCTGGGCTGATGAGTGACTTGCGGAGCACTGGAGTGACACGGACAGGTGACACGGACAGGTACCGGCACGAGTACCGCGCATAGCCACCAGAAAAAAGTACTTACTGCACTGCCAAGAAAAGTATCGGGACTTGTACGAAGGGCAATTACAAAGACGAACAACCAAGGACGACAACCAATTAGGCACATATCTGTACCAGACATGTACCAGAACAAGCCTTGCAAGTATCGAGTGACCTCCTCCCCCCAGCCATGCACGCCACTCCACCACTCCCCATTCTCACTTGTTGGAAACGGCTCGTCCCTTTCGTCCTTTAACCACCATCGCCTCTGCCTGTTTGTTTTCTGTGCCTCCCATCTTTCACTTCATTTGCTCTCCCACGCGTTGCTGTCCATCTCTCATTCAGGAATCCAGAATGCCAAAATAAGCGAAAACCAGTTCGACCGCTAGAATTTGCAACCTCGATCTCTTGCTCCCTCGGAGCCTGGCGCTCTCAGTCTCGATCTCTGTGGCCTCGGCCCCGAGGCGACGAACTCGAATTGCGGCGCACACTATGAATTTGCCTCCGTTAGCGACAATCATCACGACTGCATTGACATAACATTGTTGTTGTGACTCACTTATATACCAAGAAACACCACGAGCGGACCTACTGCTGCTCCGTCGGCTTCACCGAGTCGTCGTCAGTCGGACGCGCGGGAGAGAAGGTGAAGCGTCAGCATTGCGGGATCGCCTCTTTCATCGCTTCCTGGTCGACTCGGCACCCGGTCACCCGCTGTCTGTGGCGAAGCTATGCCCCAAAAGCCATCGTCCGTCATATCATATGCTGCGGGAGCTTCGCTTGCTGCCGTGGCCTTGATCTACGTCTTTGGGCCGACCTTTGCCATTGACCACGATGCCAGCAGCAGCTCCAAGAAGATCACAGTGGTTGGCCTGCGAAACCAAGCCAACGACTGTTTCATCAACTCTGTGCTGCAGGCTCTGGCAGGACTTGGCGATCTGCGCATATACTTGATTCGCGAAACCCACCGGCGGCGTATTCAAGATCCGGCCGTCTATGCGAACCTCATACAACCTCTAGGCACTGCCAAGCTCGAGGAATGGAAGCTGCAGGGCCTGCAAGACGGTCTGGTGACGCAGGGTCTCAAGGAGATGCTGGATGCGCTCAACGAACGGCCCCTTCACAAAAAGTCGGTGTCGGCACTACCGTTCGTTCGGGTCTTGGAGGCTGCATTCAAGCAGCGCATCAGCCGGCAGCAGCAGGATGCGCAAGAGTTTTTGCAGATTGTTGCTGAGCGCCTCAAGGACGAATACCATGCTGGGCAGCGGGCGCGGTTCTACGCAGGCAAGAATACTCTTGATGGCGCGTCAAAGAACAGCGTCAAGACATCCATGGCCTCCAACAGGGGTGCTCAAAGTCATGCCGCTGATGGTAGTGGTGGCGACGACGGTGGTGGTAGCGATGGCCCTGGGGAGACGCCGATGCCTAATGGCCACGAGGTGGCAAATGTCCGCGAGGGGACGGCAACATATGGGACCGGCGAGCAGAATCATGAGTCTAGCTCGTCTTCACAAGGATCACAACCTGACATGGATGCCGAGGCCCTCCATCAGATGTCGCTCGACTCGGAGGAAGGATTCCCCCTGGAGGGCAGATATGAGTCGCACCTCGAGTGCCAGACGTGCCATTACAAGACGAAGCCCCGAGAGGAGACGTTTTGCACGCTAACGCTTGCGGTGCCGCAGGTGTCGTCCACATCGCTCAGTGCCTGTTTTGACGACGTGTTCAAGACGGAATTCATCGACGACTTCAAATGCGAAATGTGTCGATTGCTGCACGTCAAGTCCAACCTGGAGCACGAGATGGCCATATCCACCTCGGAACCCTTCATCGCGCAAGCCAGAGCCAGCATCAGCAAGCTGCAAACAGCCATCGACACGGACCCCGAGCAGCCGCCTCCAGATGTTGACCTGGGTGATATCCGATATGCGCCGAAGCGAAGAATCACCAAGACGACGCGCATCTCCATTTTCCCCAAGGTTCTGGCCCTGCATCTGTCGCGGTCCATCTACGGCATCGGCCACATCACGCAGAAAAACTCGGCCAAGGTTGCGTTTCCCGAAAAGCTTCCCATTGGAGGGCTCGTGGAGCGGCACCAGTACAAGCTCCTTGGGACCGTCACGCACCGCGGCGGTCATAACAGCGGCCACTACGAGGCGTTCCGGCGGCAGAACCAACCGTCGCCGTTCCACAACGCCAATACCTTCCAGCAGTCCAACGTCTACAGTAAGACGCCGACGCCCACCTCCACGCCCGAAATTGCCCCTCGTTCAACGCCACACAGCTCTGCCCTCTCGACACCGGATCTCTTGTCCACGACTGTTGACACGAATTTGTCGACGCCGTCGCTTGTTTCGCTAGGGGACTTTCCGCGCAGTGTGCCCGTCGAAGGCAAGACTGTCAAACGGGATTCCACTTCCGCCAGCGCATCCGCCACGGCTTCTTTGTCCAATGGCCGAGAAAAGGAAAAGGAAAAGGATTCCGAGACTAGCAGTTTCAGATCAGTAGCCGCATCCACCAAGTCGGCCCTGTCGAAACTGGCTGCCACTCCCAAGCTCGTGGGCCAGGACCTCATCAAGATGCCCTCGAGAAGATCCTCGAAAAAGGCTAAGAATGGGAAGCCCCCTGCTGGGAAGTGGTGGCGCGTCAGTGACGAAAAGGTGCGGGAAGCGAAGACGGGGGAGGTGTTGGGGATGCAGAGAGAGGTGTATCTCTTGTTCTATGAACTGGAGAGGTGAATGTTGGAATGTATGCATATGAGGGACACGATGTTACGTGTTGTGGGAGGGCAGCTGGCGCATTACTTATGAAGCATGGGATTTACATGTAAACGAATCATACTATACACGGCATATGCACTGCGGGGGTCCCGGGGCATGACTCTCAACATGCGTTCAGTTATTATATACAGATACGAATTATACAATACGCGACATTACCTAACATATACTGCGAGACAGGGCATGGATCCTTTCTACATCTGCCACTTGATTTCTGTTGTTGTGACGGTTCTTTCTTACATACCCTGTTCATTTCGTTGTGGAATTACATGTTTCAACTACGGAAGTACATACATGATGATGATGGATATTATTGCATGGTCGAATGAGTACGCAGGTAGTCTTGACAAGGTATTGTTCGTGATGTTGTTCAATCATACAAGTTCGTGTTTATAAATCGCGGCGCGGGATATGCGGAGGTTGTTGGAAATACCTTTTTTTTGGGTCCTAGACAGGCTCGGTGTTGCATGAGTTGATTGGCCGTAGCTTTATTTGCAGGTACTGTACCTGGTCATTCATTTGAACTTGTACAACACAGTATGTCCCTGGGAGGTATGTGTCACGACTCACGCGATGATTTGAAGAACAGGCAGGTACACATACGGAGTACTCTATGCTCCGTACATGTGGCGGAATAATTGCTTTCAATTTTGATGTACGTGATAATAGGTACACATATGCACATACTCGGAAAACATAACCCGAGATATAGGTATAAGACTTCTAACTTGTCGCCGTTATTTTGTTTCAGCTCGGCGCAAAGCTGCCTGAACGGATAAGCCGGAGGAATCTTTAACTAACAGGGGGGTGTTGTGCCGCCCTAGGTACACTGAATATCCAAAAAGGTCACATAGCTCTTATCACTCTGTGTCGCATCGCGTCAGCAAACCTTCATCTACGGACGTCATATAATGGCCCATTGAGACCTCGTAGGTACATTGAATTCAGTTGCGTTCATAAAATACAAAATGACATGCATACATGATACGTCTAAGCCAAGTCTTTGTCCAAAGGGCCCAATGTTGGCGGTTTGCGGTTTGCGGTTTTTTTGACGTTGCGCCAGGTGCAACCCGTACCTGAAACCAGTAACCTGGCGCCAGGGCACGCTAGGATAATACTTTCAGAAACACGCACAGTGCGTAACTGTACGCCATCGTTTCCCCTGGGCCCCCTTTATATTAGGCTTTCGGCCAAGTCTCCCGACACAACTTTGAACTACATACATACCTACCTACTATTGTACATACATACATATATGTAACTACAGCACGTACATACATACGTGGTGTGCGTTCCTCGAGCCCCTTTTCTACCCATTGCGCGACATCGTGGCATCGCATTGCCCTCTTTCTTCCTACAATCACTTACCCTTCTCGCAGCTTGCACCGAGGCGCGCGGACCGGGAATGGATGGCCTGCGCTGACGTTGTTGCTTCTAGAGGCGTTGCGTCGTAGCGCTGGGAGACCCGACTCTGCATGCCCAGGAAGCTGCAAAAGAAACGGCGACGTCAATCTAGGAGGTTACCTCTATATATCTACTCGGAGGCTACAGACGAAAAAGGGACCGGTTCGGTACATATCTGGAATATCGTCTCTTCTCGGCGGCCACGAGGAACCGACTGCGCGACTTCACTCGTTCCTCCCCTCCTTTTGAAATCAGAGAACAAGACAGGCTTCCGCGCGCAATGCTCACTTTCCGACGACGTAGTGTCCGGCGGCGCTTCACCCCCCTCGTGCCGCTCCTCACCCTCGCTCTCACGATATGGTATCTCTGCCAGCCGCCAGACTCGCCCGCCGTGCTGGCACTGCACTTCAACGCCTGGCGAATAGGGAACGCCCTCGGAGGTGCGTCGCCCGATAACATCGGCGGCAGCGACGACGGCCCGGGGAAATTCCCCATCCATATCCCCAGCGAGGTCGGGGTTCTCATCAAGACGGGCTACGGGACACGACATCGCCTACGGGAGCAGCTGGTAGCGTTCGCGGTAGAAGGCGGCGTCCTCGGAGACGAGGGGAGAGATTTCCTAGTCGTAGGAGATTGGAGCCAAAAGGCACTGAGCAAATCGGCCAGCAAAGCGGCGAGAGAAGACGCAGGAGACGATGATGCTGAACTGGACAAGGCAGAGGAAGAAGAAGAAGAGAATGAAAACGGCGAGCCTCAGCCCGGCAGGGAGATTCCAGAGCTAGGCGTGCGCGAGATTCACGACGCGGTCGGACTGGTCATGGAGTCGGGGGACATCGGGGAGGCGTTTCGCGAGCACGAGCGGTTCGGCAAGTACAGGAGCCTTCGGGGTGCGGTGGACGCGGGTGATGCGGTCAGGGCGGAGCAGCTCGGCGGGAAGTATGGCTGGGAGCTCGATGCGCTCAAGTTCATCAAGGGCATGGATATGGCGTATCGGCGCATGCCGCACAAGAAATGGTACATGATTCTCGACGACGACACCTTTGTGGTAAGGACGTCGCTGCAGGCGCTGCTGCGGACGCTCGATCCCGCGCGGCCCATGTATCTGGGCAACAGCGTCGGGGACTACAAGGCGCGGTTCGCGCATGGAGGCTCTGCGGTGCTCATCTCAGGGGCGGCGATGCGTCTTCTGTTTGCTGGACGGCCGGACGTTGTCCGGGAGGCATACGTGCGATCGCTGGATGAGACATGGGGGGATCGGCTGGTGGCCACGACGCTACAGAGGGTGGGCGTATACATCGCCGAGCCGTATAGTCGGTTCTTCAACGGGGAGACGCCCGGACTGACGCGCATCCGTCCGGAGATCGCGTGTGTGCCTATTGTGTCTTTTCATGGCCTGCGAGACCCGGGCGCGATGCTGGCCACGGGGAGGACTATGGCGCGCAACAGGATGACTTACCGCAACCATCACAGTTTCTACATTCCCCGCGATGCGCCCTTGCTCTGGGGCGAGCTCTGGGACTTGTACGCGCGGAATCCCCTCGAGACATATGCAGCCGCAGAGGAGCCTTTCCAACCTGGTGACCTTGTTGGCCCAGCGCGGGGCGACCCTGATGTTAAGTCGTGGAAGGGCGTTCGGAGTGCCGACGCATGTCGTCGAAAGTGTGGCAGCCGCCGGCGCTGTCTGGCGTGGTCGTATGATACCGAGACGCGGGAGTGTCGCGGGAGTCCGTGGGTGGTAGCCGATGCAGCCGCGGACGGTAACATGCTTACTGGTGTGAACTGGGCGATGGCCAAGGCTATGGGGGAGTGTCTTCCGGGGGGAATATGACACAGATGGTAGCACTTAGGTATGGCCCATGGGTGTGTGAATGTATATTTGTGCGTGTGTATAATCTTACGGTTGCGGAAATGGAGGATTTGTAAGATGGAGGGTACGTATGTAGGTATTTGACGGAGCATCTTTCTTAGCGTTTGTATGTTGGAGCATCTAATATATTAGGTAGCCATGTACGGAGTACTACCGGTAGTATTCGTTTCGTAACATAGATGATAGATCATAGGTAGGTATACTTACGGCAGCGAGCCTTTCTACTTTTGACCGGCGTATGTGCATCCCGTCTTCCCAAAATATCCCAAGTATCCAGAGTTGTATCGAGCCACTTTCGCGGCTGCTAAAAGGCATGGTCCCGAAATACGGAAATGCGTCTTTCTTTTCCTACCCGTCTTTATCTCCCCCCCCTTGCCCTGCTCCGGATCTTTGAACTATAAGAGGCGGACAAAACACCGCGTGTATATGTATCGAATGGTTTGTAGCGAATCTATCAAGTCATCTAGCCCATCAAGGCATGGATGTCAAGCGGTCGGCCAGCTCGCTTATGCATGTACTTTTACCGGATTGCCACGCCAATGTTGGACAAGCGGGCTGCGATGGAACCAGGTAGATCGCGTAGACAAGAACTGCACGATAAAGGCACCCCGCGAAACCTACTGCTACACTATTTCCTACGTACATATTTAGGTCAAGTCGGAAGTCCCCAATGCGGCCGTGTTTCGCATACGGGAAGCCACACAAGTTATAACCCCCGTATGTACACAGTACTGTACATGTCTCCTGAGAAGCTCTCTCTACTCCGTAGACTCACCGCTCTCCCGCGGGTCACGATGGTGACCTGTTGCTCACTACCAACTGGAAACTTCTTGTATGTTCCCGGTACTGGCCCACGATTCCAGTATTTCACGGTCTCACCCAGACCTCTGACCAAGAGGCATCGCCGCATCGCCTACTCCGTAGAATACTCCATGAGGCTGGGCCGCCGGAGAAACCCCAAAGGCCAGGCATACTCATACGTACGATAAATCACAGTACCCAGGCACACAAGGAAAATGCTTCACAGTACCTATGAAGGACGCGTTTACAAATTGCACTGTGAAACTCGTCGCATTTTGCAGCGGGAATGCCCCCATACATACTACCTAGGTAGGTACATATGTATGTGTGCACCCCATCCCCCCCCCCAGCGATCATCATGTGTTACATACAGAATATGTATACATACATATATATAAGTGGTATCGGATCCTGATGAGGATTTAAACATGGAACGCATCTCAGGAAACTACATTCTCGGACCAAGAGGCTGAGAAGAGGAAAGCGCCAGAGATGAATAGGTATGTACATGAAGAGAATAGGGAGCACAAATCGCCAAATTAGCTAGCTCACGCCAGACCAGGGGCGGAATCAAGCGGTGCCACCAGGCTTGCGGTCAAAGGGAAACTACATACGTGTATACCTGGCTGCGGAATAGAGCGCGAGACGAGGCTGGCTGTCGACAGCTCCTAATTGGACTCGCTTATTAGGAACATGTAAAGTAGAAATTAAAGAGCTACGCGGGGTTCCTTCTAGTGCTTCCGCACTGGCGTTCTCGGCTTCTTATTGTCGCGCCATCTTGCCAAATACCCATGCCTTCCATCGTCAGATTGAGGAGCCATGGCAGCTCGGGGGATTCGGGGGGCTGACGATGCGAGACTGTGTCACGACTCACGACTCACAACTTGCAAGGCAAAGCTATGGGAGGCCTACTGTTGCCTGTTTGTCTTCGAGATGGCGCCAACGTTTCTCATTAGTGGTGTATACTGCGTCTCTCCATCTGCTGCAAGGTATTGCCGGCCGATTTGTTTTGTTTGGTACGCAGGTACTCCGTACATATGTACATAGTTCGCTGTTGGTTCGTCGGCTCGTTGGGTTGTTGTCGCGCGTGGGTGCGTGGGTGCGTGTTACCACGTGTTCTCCTCTCCACAAGTGACAAGCTTGCCAGCATTGTGTATTTGTGTTCTACGGAGTAGTGGCCCCAGGCCCCGAGGGAAGGTACATCAGCAAGACAAACAACATGAAGTCAAAGCAGCTGCTCTCATTTCTTTGCATCTCTCTCTCGTGAATGGACAGATGATGGGGAAAGCTCTCTTCATTTCCAAGCCGGCTTCTCGTCAGCAAACAAGCCAGCGTCAGGGTTCCGCAAGCCGGGGGGCTCCATTACAGACTTGCTAGGACGCCAGGACTCTGAGAGACTGAGAGTGCCGGGCTTCCAGACGTTCTATTTGATGGAGACGGCAGACAGGGGACGGCCCTCGAAGTCGGCAAACATGTCGTTAGTGAGATGAAAAGGAAGGCAACTAGCGTCTTATGGGATCCGTCTGGTCGTAAGCCCCAGCCAAGTTGCGGCTGGCTTGAGTAGAAAGCGTGGCGATGCGACGTGGAGGGTGGAGACGAAGGCCGAGAAAACACCAGATATTACTCTGTACGGAGTAGAAGAACAAGCAGATACAGTAGAGGACAAGCCATCCAAATACCTAGAAGAAGAAGAAGCCGACATTGGCAGGTTGGACAGCTGGATGCCGAGCCGTCACACTGCGAGGCATCTGGTGCAACCTGCCAGCTGTGCGGAATGGGCAGTACCGAGACATGTACCATCTTGTTCATGATACCATTAGGTAGGTGCCTACAGCCTCGTGGAGTCGTGCTATATACCTATTCTGAATGTTCTGAATGTACATATGACCATGCGTATGTATATAGACTCGGAGTACCTAAGCTGTCTGTTGACTAGTGGCCGCGCCGAGAGCCATGGACCTTGGCTGCGGGCGGCTCCTTGGCTCTCATGTAATAATACCAACGTCGTGGCTCACCATGCTGCCGCCTGCGGGAGCTACAGGGCGGTGCAACGCCCGTTAGTAGTGAGCACCCAAGCAGGGCCAACACCCAGCGTCGGCTTCGCACCACAACAACCGGTCCATCCAAAGTTCCAACCCCATCCAAACCATCTACTCCGTAACCTTAGACCTACAGTACCTATCTAACACATCCTCCATCTACCTAACCATCCAACCATCCAACCCAGACAGGCCCTTGCCGTCTTGCTAGAGCCCGGGAAGCTCTGCCGCCATCTGGTCGCTTCGAAACCCCAACATCTGCAACACTTCCCTTTGGGGGGAATTGCTTAATCCTTTTCACTGGGTCCAGCCAGCGCGCCGTCACCTGCCGATTGGATTTCTCCTCGTCATTTTCCTTCAGACGACTTGTTACCGACGCCCCCGTCATCACTTTTTTCTCCGCCTTTTTCTTTCTAAAAAAACAGGGAGAAGGAGGCAAGGAAAATATTTTCACGACGCCGTGGAACCGCTCAGCACCCCTGGACCTACACGGAAACACAGAGCGTGTACTCTGTACAGAGGGAACAGACGGACATCAAAAAGCGAAGAGATAGGAAAAAAAAAGGAACGGACCGAGACACAGAACAAGCGGGTGCGGCACGCGAGGCTATTGCCAGGGCTGCATGGTTTAATCAAGCCAAGGTCGAGCACGGCTCCATTTGCAATCCCAGTCAGGGTGTGTCTCGCGCCTTTGCATCCGGAATCCCGTCAGAAAGAAAGCAAAAGAAGGAGAAAAAAACGCGAAAAAAGAAAGGAAGAAAAAAAACGAGACAAGAAGGGACAGAAAGAAAGAAAGAAGAAAGAAAAGGGCACATGTGTGCGTGCGTGCGTGCGCGCCGCGCGTGTGTTGTGTGTGTCTCTCTCTCTCAAATCTCTTCACACCCAAGTCTTTCCCAAACTGGACGCCCCCTTGTGCGACTACTACGACTGGCGTCGACGGGTCTTTGCTGAGAGCCCTGCTTGAAGCTATCCTCTCTCTGGGATAAACACAGCAGACCCTTTTTCCGAGCCTCGTCTGGCTGCCTGCTGCCACCAACCCGTCGCCCCGAGATTTCCCATGTCGATTCCAATAAGCTCCATAAAAATTCCCAATTAAAAAGCACTCCCTCACATTACGGCCATGGCCCCGGATGACCAGAACACGGCTCAGGACGCCGTGCTCGGTGTTGGCCTCTCTCCAACAAGCAAGGACAGCTCGGCTACTCCTGACATAGCTCCGGCTCATGGCCCTCGTTCTCATCCTGACACTGCTACGGCGCCCGACACCGCTGATGACCCTCCTTCAGGTGCCAGTCCTGTTCAAAACTCCACCATCACGGCGAAGGCTTCTTCACCTCAACCCTCTTCCGTTCCAATCTCGATAGAATCGACAGAACGGCCGGCTGCGACTGCGACTGAGATTGCGACTGCGACTACCGACGAGACCGCTAACGAGCCTGCGACCGCGACCGCGACCGCGACTGCGACTGAGACCGAGACTGAGACTGAGACCGCGACCGCGACCGCGACCGCGACCGCGACCGCGACCTCGGCTTCGACTGCGACTGCGACTGCGACTGCGACTGAGGCCCCTACTTCGACTGCGACCACAAACGAGACGGCGACAGCTTCGGCGACAGACACGGCTCCAGCCTCAGCTCCGGCGACGGCGACAGCTAGTACAACAAACGAGGTCAAGCCAAGTGTCACCGAAACTTCGGCAGCTCCCGTTGCCAGTCCTCAATCTGCAGTTCACGCGCGGCCCTCGGCGTCCTCGTCGCCCACTACTGTCGCCGCTCCTGCTTCGCCCTCCCAGCCCCAGCAGAACGGCGACAGCAAGGCATCAGATACGGACTCCGAGATGGCGAGCTACAGACCGGCGGCGCTCCAGTCCCATCACGGACTGACCGGGACCTATTCTGCGTCACCACCTTCCACGACGGGCTCAACGAACCAACATCTGACTGGCGGTACACACGTTCCTCCTCATCCATCCTCGGGCATGATGGACACCCAGGGCTTCTCATATTCTACAAATGCAGGGACTTCGCATCCGAACGAAGGATACCGAGCTAGCCCCGTTCCAAGCAGCAATTCATTGTCTCTTCCGAGTATGCGAACTATCGATGCCCTGTCGCAAAGAGTCAGCCCGCCATACGGATCACACCATCCCGTGCCCATGAGCATGAGTACTGGGATGAACCCCGCGCCCACCAGCCCATCCTATTATCCGACTCCCCATACAATGCCAGTTCCGTCCAACTATCCATTACCCTCCGATTCACTGGCCCGATTCCCCTTGCCTCACGATTCGCGAATCCTTGGAAGCAGAGGCTCAAAGAAGGTAGCTCTTGCCCCCATGTTGTTCAGGCCCTGCAGCTTCCACTTTGGGATAGAGTGTGACCTACGCTGTCGACGCTTTCGAACCAATATTACCATATTATTGTACATGGGAGAGATGGCTAACGAATTGGGATGGTGCAGGAAATCAAGCGTCGAACCAAGACGGGTTGCCTCACGTGTCGAAAACGAAGAATCAAGGTTCGTCAATTCCTGTTTATAGGATAAAGAGCCGCTTTTGAAACCAGACGGTCAAATCTCCAAACTCAGTAACTGGGCTTGGGGGTGCTTTTGTTTTGTTTTCGGGGTTTCCCTTGTTTTCCCTTTCCCTCGCGTCACGACACCGAGCTCCTCGTGAAGCTTGTCGCGGAAGACGCGATTAACCTTTTTCCGTCCAGCACCAAGTGGAGCCGCGAGCTGTCCTGTCTGACCTCACCTCGCACCTCCTTCGCGTCTCACGCGAAGCTCCCCTCTCCCCACACCCCCCTCCACCTCATCCTCCACTCTGACCAGCTCACACACCCACCATCTGCATCCCTCTGCATCCCATCTGCATCCCATCTGCATTTCCGCACCCACCTAATTGCACCCACAGTCCCTGCGTCCCCGAAATGAATGAATGAGTCAATGGGGAATCACTGGATGGATGGATGAATGAATGGATGCATACTGCGGCTGCGGCTCGGATCGCGTTTGCTAACGCTCCTGCAGTGCGACGAGACACACCCCACCTGCAACAACTGCAAAAAATCAAAACGAGAGTGTTTGGGCTACGATCCCATCTTCAGACAGCAGCCTGGTGCCCAAGCTGCCTCTCATATCCAGCCTGCACCCATCACTAGTCAGTTGGCTGTGCCCTCATCTGTACCCTCGACTGTGCCCTCGTCCTCGGCGCTTTCGTCGTCTTCTGTGGCCATTGGACACTCCCCTGCCAATTCATACGGGAGTCAGCCATCGATGCTTCCCGGCTCGTATTCAACAACACCATCGCCATCTGCATTGCCTTCATCATCGACGACGCATACTGTCACTGTCTCCAACAACTACCACTCGCCTGTCCTTGCCAACACTACCCTGGCTAATCACACCGAACCTGGGCCTGATTACTCTGCCGCAGCCGCCAAACCGGAGACCGTGTTTGACTTCTCGGGCACAATCGATCGCTCTAATAGACATTTGCCTGCACCTCATGTTCAAGAGCTCGCCAAGCCTCTGGATTACAACAAGGATCATCACATTATGACTACCACTGGAGGTGATCCGGCATGTAAGGCATACTTTTTCTTTCACAAACATGGCATTTGGCCCATCATTCATTACCTTTTTTATTTTTTTCGTTGTTTCGTTGCCGCGCCTCTTTCCTTCCAGTAATGATGGCTTGCCCGTGTCCCGACAACATACTGACTGGGTCATCACTTGCAGCCAAGAAAATGAAAATTACTGAGATCATCGACCTGCTTGGGCCGCCTCCCCCACCCCGGCAAATAACCCACAACGAGGACACTTTTAATGAAATCACAAAGGTCTACCACGAAATGTATGCGGGCGGATTGAGTGCATTCTTGGAGACGAACTGGTACTACTTTGTGGAGAATGGCAAAATGTCGTTTCCTCAAGATGCTAATCTGGTGGAGCACATGGCCACATTTCTCAACATTTTGGAAGCCGTCAAGGCAAATGATCACTCGCAAATGGCTTATTCTGGGGTGTTGGAGACAAGGATCGTCTGGGAACTCGCATGCGTAGCCTATCAGACGCCCGATCGGACGAACCAAGCCATGCGCATGTGCATGCCTCCAGAAGGCGATGCTACGGAAGCCCGAAACCGTCTGCGAGTCGTGGACACCCTGCTGTGCGGCGAATATCTTGAAGCTAATCCCTTGGCTCCGCCACTTCCAGATGCGGATGTTCATCGGACACGGCAATTCGACTTTTGGTATAGTCTGGCTGAATTTATTCGGAAACGCGACAACGAGGACTCCCCGCCTGCAGTTCAGGCCAGGGAGGATGCGTTGAGTAGGATGAGGCATCTGCTCGATGGGCGCGAGAATCGCGACGTTCTTTACTCCATCGCCGTTGTGCGCGAGCTGGCACCCAGCTATGGTCCGAGTTATGGCTGCACGCCCCAGCATCTGGATGAGAGCGATCCCAAAAATAGACTGGCGGTCGCGTCCAAATTCATCCTAGATGAGGCGCAGATTATGGGTGGAACGACGAATGTGGTTCGCCGATTTAGCGATATAGCCTCTCGAGCATTCGTGAACCCGGCTGTCAATGTTGTTAGGAGGACATGCTGACGGGGAGACGATGCCGCACTAAGATTATGTCCACCTACTTGATCCGCCCGTTCCTCCTCGCCTCGCGAAGCTATTTACTTATGATGAAAATTCCGGCGGGCGCGCGTGCCCGTATGACACACTAGCAGTTGAACTGTATTCCATTGTTATCTCAATGCTTTTTTTTTACCTATCGATAATTTTTTCTTATTTTTTTTTTGGAAAGCATGGCGAGGATTCCACAAAAAAGTCTGTCTCATACAACTTTTGTTCATTAATTACCAAAATCTACCTAACCTGGCGTTTGAGCTTGTCAAGCGAGCCTTTGTCGCACTCCTTTTTTGGTCATCTGTTTTCCTTTGTCCACCCTTTTTTTCATTACTGGTTTACTTCATTCTTACTTAATAAGTACAACTATGGTTATATACAGTATATCTGGAGACTGGTGGTTTCATCGGGTCTGCCCTTGGGATTGTTCTGGGGGTGTCTTTGCCCTTACCTAGTGTCCTGGGTTTCCTTTTCTCGCGTTATTTGGGACAGGCTGTTGCTTTCTGTTTGATGGTTGTGGCCCCTGGGGTGTGGGGATACCAGAATCAGATGGGATGAGCATATCTTGGCGTGTATTATGTATATAGGTAGTATTGTACTCCGTAGTTGCCTGCGTTGTTTGCCAGTCACTATTGGGTTGGGCCTACCGCCTGGGAGAGAGGAGTTCAGACTATGTTATACTCCGTATATTATAGCGAGATGGCCGGGTTTACAATATACTATAATATGCTGATTATGGTTATCATGGGTTGCATTACATATTGGTGGATTTGTGAGAATGGGATGGCGAGGTTGTTTGTGCGGAGTGGGAGAACTACCTAACGTGTCATGTTTTCGTGGTTGGTGTGGGCTTGTGCTTGTGTATGGAACGGGATTGAGTAGCAGTGATTATGGATAGGATGGGATGCGGTGACATGTATACATACCTACATATGCATGTATGTACCGATAGTACCAAGGGACCTGGCGATTCTGGCGAAAGAGATGGGATGAAGTGCATATGCAGTGCATTCATTGCCTAGGGTATGGTATGTACATGTCTAGGTAAATAGGTTGCATCATGCGGCTTTTGCCCTTAGTGCATCATGCTTGGTAATCGTCCCCTCTATACCGGGGCCACCGCATCGTGAGCTCCGTACCGCGCGGATGTCGCGTATGTATATTGATTGTATATACTTGCCCTGTTATTCATGAACTGCGATCTAGGATCTGGAAAACCTTCTATAGATACTCCGCCGAGGGATGCTTTTCCCTAAGAATACTCGTGCATAAGTTAGGTACTCAGCCCAGAACTCCTCAACCAAGGATTCCTTGAGCTAGGAATACACTCACAATTCCATGTTGGATCGAACCACTAACAAGTCATTATTAAGAAGTTTGTGTGGGAAAGAATAGGAGGGCACGAAACGAGAACTCCATGCAGCATACATACCTCCTCCACCAAATGTTCGTTATAAAGTCCCAAACCAAATACTATCATCAGGCCGCGACCCCAACGCCACACCATCCAAGCGACACATATCCCTCTGCCACGGCTCAACTGTCCAAGTATGCACCTCCTCAGCCCGAACAAGGACCTGCATCGCCATACCAGCCATGGCATGCCACATGTTATGGCAGTGCAGGGACCACAGACCCGGATTGTCGAGCACAACACGGATCACTACCCACGAGTAGCCCTCCACCGTGACGGTGTCGCGCCGCAGCGGGTTGAGAGGCATACCGCGGTACTGCTGCTGCTGCTGCTGCTTCAAGTACTCAGCAAAAGCAGCGGCCGTGGAAGGCGGATACCCGCTCTGAGCCTGCGCCATGACAAAGAATTCATGCCCGTGGAGGTGAAACGGGTGAGCGCCGTCGTCGAAATTATCGATAGCTATGTCAATGGTGCGAATCCCCCTCGTTTGTAGCACATACTCGCGCTCCGTATCGAAGACTTTGTCGTTGATGGTGGGGGTGGCGGCGGCGGAGGACCCCCCCCCAGAGGATGCATGATCCAAGGCCGTGGTGGAGTCGGAGTCAAGAAACCGGTACAGGGCCGGGTGAGTTACATTGGCGCGCCAGGTCGATTCGTTGAAGAAGCCCCGAGATAGGGCCCAGTCTCCGATCTGGAAGTTCGCGCGGAGACGCACAAAGTCGTCCGCGGGAGGAGGTGTCAATGTCTGAACAGGGACCAGGGTCGATGTGTTGAGGTCTCTGCATATAACTTCTACTGTGTCTGGCCAGTCTGTGCTGTGTACCTCGTCTGTGAGAGGCTTTGTCGTGGGGGAGATGTAGCGGACGATGCCGCGGAGTTCTGCTTCGAGGCGTGGATTCTTGGTGGTGAAGCAGCGGGAGACCATGCGGGCGCGGAGCCAGTAGGCGTTGTGGGCGGTGATGTTGGTTTCTAGGATGACGCTGTATCGTTGCGCGGGTAGTATGTTGAGCCGGTGGAAGGGTTCTGGATAGACGTCTGTGCCGTCCACTTCGGTGATGTAGAAGGGGTGTTGATCAACTTGGATCTGGAACTCGGCGAAGACGCCGACGTTGATGAATCGTATGCGGTGTCTTTGCCCGGCTGTAAGATCAAAGACTGGTTTCGAAGCGTGGCTGTCGTCGCAGTCCCAGCCTGCAAAGTCGCGGCAGCTGCGCAGGCCGCGCCCGTTGATGAGCGGGTTATCGGGAACGGGCTCGTTGTTCTCGCTGTCTGGTCCGAGATAGTCCATCAGTAGCTCCGCTGTCGTGTTGTGATAGTGGTCCTGGACCATGATGATCCTATCTGTTGCGTAGCCTAATTCTTGCTGCGTTGTGCGCTCGCTTCTCGAGTGCACGACCACAGGGCCGAGCAGGCCATCTGCCGCCTGGGCACTATGGTGCGCATGATACCAGTATGTGCCGGACTGGCCGCGGATGGTGAATTTGTACGTGAAGCTGGAGTTGGGCGCTATCGGACACTGCGTGACGCCCACGGTGCCGTCCATGAAATTGGTTCCGTTTTGAAATAGACCGTGAAAGTGTATGGACGTGGCATTCACAGCCTTGTTTACCACTTGGACAATGAGGGTATCGCCTTCGTTGCACTCCACAAGCGGCCCCGGAAACTGGTTGTTGATGAGCATCATGGACCGATAGACGCCATCAGGATTCAGGCGGGCGTCCATGATGGTCCAGTGATACTCTCGAGTCACTGTTGCTGCCGTGGCATTCCATGATGGCGAGAGCACGTACTCGGAGCCATCTCTCAGCCGAGGGGTCAGAGGTATATGCTCATCCGGGTGAAGACTGGACGATGGTCCGGGTTTGTTTAGATTGCTCGCATCGTCTTTGCCGGAGGGCTGGGGCTCTGGACGAAGCACTCCAAGGCCCTGTGAGTCCTTGGATGTAAGCCTCAGTAGGGCGCCGGCCAAACCTAGAATGGTGACGACGAGGAAGAGAGAGAAGAGGACAAATTTGCAGGGCCCGTACAGGCGAGACGGGCTCGATTTTTTTGGGGCGCGAGCTATCGGCGTGCTTCTGTCTGTTTCATCATCTAGACTGAGGAACGGCTCATCTTCCCCGTGCTGGCCAGCTTCTGCATCTGCCTCCTCTCGAGACATGATGATGCAAGGTAAGCGATGCCAAACTTCGTGCCAATACTACCATTCCCTCGGGGGTTGGCACTCCAAGGTGTCCGCCATGGGCCGCTCTTACACCATAGACATAGTCAGTAGTATCTTGTGCTTCGCGAATCGTGATGTGTGAGCGGTGCTGCTATCTGCTGTCTTCTGTTCCCGTCGAGGTGCGCTGGATAGATTTGAAACATGATGGATTCTGTTGGACGGGCTCCTCGGTCGCCAGAAAAGATAAAGTGCTTGCTGACTGACTGCATGGCTGTGGCCTGGTCACTGCATGTATGTATGTATGTAGTCGACTTTGTACATACCAGGTATGTACGGAGTACCTACATGCACCACGGTCTGTACTCCGTAGACTCTTATCCAAAGTGGTGAGGATGGAGGGGAGGCTGACTCTGATGAGTGGACTAAACAGATTGTGTAGATTGTGCGCCCCGCAGCTCGGCTCCGTATTTCCAAATTCCATCCATCCAACATCTCGCGCCTATGTAATCTGTTCCACCCTCACTCTCATGCACTCTCATGGGCTCAATTACATACCTACCTAGTAGCCATCTCTTCTTAGTTCTTACAGCAAGAAAGATACGACTGAGACAAGACCAAGAATGGATCGAGACAACATTGAGGCGCTGCTATCGCCTGAGGGCCCCCTTGCCCTCAAGTTCTCAACCCCTCGCAACCCGAGTCGACAAGGCTTGGAACTTGGAAGCAGCCAGAATTTGCTTGATCTCGCGGTAGAAATCCCGAACTTCCGAGATGAGCATAACATCCAGCGGGACATCGGAGATCTGTTCCGTCCCATGTTGCACCATCCTCATCCATGATCCTGCCTCCTTCCGGATTAGATATGCTTCAGCCTTCACACAGTACAGAGTACAGACAGTAGCATCTCGCGGGTCTTGCCGGCGGTTGCCGCTCGCCATATCGTCCGGCATTGTTGTACATAGCTCGACTTGTCGACTCAGCCACCCATGTACATACTACATACCTAGGTATCTACAATATGCACACGCACTGTATGTAAGAAAATAGAGCTGGTTGTTGCCGGGGGTCGGATCCAGGCTTACGACATGCTGCAGATTCTGGCGCGTGATGACTCGGCTATCAAGAGAGAGCATCGGCGTATACAAAGACAAGCTTGGGTCTCTCTTCAAAAGCCCATCGGTTTCTGCTCTGCTTTTCTCCTCCGGTCGAGACGTCACAAGCCATCCTATCCAAGTATCCTCCTCTCGGCTTCATGTAAATCTACGTGCCGATATCCAAGATGCTGCTTAAACCCGTGATCGGCCTTGTGGCTACTGCTGCCGCTGTCGTTGCAGGAAATTCCTGCCCGAATCGAAGTGGTGGGGGTTGGGAGACGCGATACACGGCCACGGGTGCCGCGGACGTTGCCAAAGCTGCTGAAACGGCGAAGACGTCGAGTCCGACGAGCCATGTCAAGGGAAAGGCCTTTGACCGTTTCGTCGTCATCTACTTTGAGAACCAGAACTACGACAAGGCCTTTGGAGATGGTGAGTTTCTTTTCGTCTTGTTACTTCAAGCTCTGGGAAATTGGGGCGATGGGAATTGTCAACATGACAGTGAATCTCACCAGAGACCGAAACCAATTCTGACTCGTCATAGCAAACTTCCATTGGTTTGCCAAAAGGGGCATCACCCTCTCCAACTACTTTGCCGTCACCCATCCTTCGCAGCCAAATTACATGGCTGCCGTCGCTGGGGACTACTTCGGCATGAACCACGACGAGTTCCTGCGCTCACCGCGCAACGTGTCCACCGTCATTGATCTACTCGACACCAAGGGCATCTCATGGGGTCATTACCAGGAAGACATGCCCTATTCCGGCTTCGAGGGCTTCAAGTTCAAGAACCAGAAAAACGGCGCCAATGACTACGTTCGCAAGCATAACCCTGCCATCATGCATGATAGCGTCAGCCACTACGAGCAGAGACTTTCCCAGATCAAAAACCTGTCCATGGTGGACACCTCGCGGTCCATGTTCCATAAGGATCTCGAGAACAACAGGCTCCCGCAGTGGATGTTCATCACTCCCAACATGACGTCCGACGGCCACGACTCCTCCGTGACGACAGCCGGCAAGTGGTGTCGCACCTTTCTGGAACCTCTTCTCGACGACCAGAGGTTTGTGCAAAATACCCTCGTCCTCGTGACGTGGGACGAAAACGAAAAGTACGCCGACCGCAACAACATCCTCGGTATTCTCCTCGGTGATGCTGTGCCCCGAAGACTCCGCGGTAGCGAAGACAAGACCTTCTACAATCATTACTCGGAAATTGCCACCGTCTCTGCGAACTGGGACCTGCCCACCCTCGGCCGCTGGGACGTCGGCGCCAACGTCTACCGACTCGTGGCAGACAAGACGGGCGACAAGCCTCGCGAGTGGCCTTCGGAGCAGTATCTGCAAACCATGCATTGGAATTGGTCCTATGCCGGCGTCTTCAACAAAGAGGGCGGCCACGGTGTCTGGCCGAAGCCCAACCTCGCCCTTGATAAGAGCATCCATGGTCGACCTATTCTACAGGCCATCAAGGATGCTTACAAGAATAGCGATGCGCCCACGTATTACACGGACAGCATCGAGGTGCCGGATGGTCTTCACCCTCCCAAGGGGTACGAGCCAGTGGATGATTCATGAATCGTGATGCATTTGATAGAGAGAATACAAAAATGGTGGTAGTCTTTCTGTGAGTAAAACTCATGGGCTTTATGCATTCGTGACGAAGGACTGATGTCCCAACTCGTTATGACTGTATCCTCCGCATTATCTCTCCGCGCCTTGGCTCTCGATCGTAGGAAAGATGCTGCGTGGGCGAATGGTCAAAAATACACGAGAATTAGAGGCACCTCCCGATACCATGTACCATGCCGCGATCGCCGTCCTTGTTTGGAGGGGTCATGAAATCACGTCAGCTCCCAGTCCATCATTGCCGTGTCGTGATTGGTCCCTGTGCTATTGAGGTTACAGGTTACACTCTGCTTTTATTAGTATGTAGGTCAATGTCCTCTAGGCTCTGATGTGTCGATTTCGATTCTGCAAACGAAAATGCCGCAGGTTGCAACAGCACTCAAGCCTTGTGCGCGACAACCCGACACTAACGGTTCCTGTCAGCCATCAGCCTCCCGGTCCCTTGCTTCTAGAAAGCGAACAGAAAACTGAGGGAACATCTGTGCGAAGGCGTTGCTGATGTTCTGGTATAGCTACCTAGCTCTGCGACTGCAGGGGTGATGTGGAGGGGAGCAAACAGGCCTGGCGGTGAGAAAGAGAAAGATTTGGACTACCTTAGATGCTCACATCTCTTTTCCCCTTCTATTCGTCTCATGTCTCCCATCTCACACGTGGCGCAGTTGGACAAAGTCGAACGACGAGCGGCGTGTCTCTGACGTGATTACACGGCATTCACACACATGGCAACAATAGGTACCATGTATCTGCATTGCGCAAACACACGGTATCCAAGAGCTTGCCAACGCCTGTGAACATCTGCTGGGGGTTTTTGTTCGGAACCGCTTACGGTATGAGATGGCCCATGCTGAAGCGAAGGTGTGGGAGTCCGTTTGCACGCGGCTCCCAGAGTCGCGAACCCGCGGACGAGGCAGTCAAGAACAGCATCAAGGGTCGTACAGCATCGACAAGTGCACTGCACTGGTGTTTGAGCGACGAACGGATGCCGAACGATCTGACTTGTTCGGACAAAACGTTCAGGGCATCAAGATGAGCGCACATGCGAACAGACAGGCATATACGCACTTATACAAAAACAAGCACACACATTTCTTACGAATATGCATACGTTCACACAGACATGGACACGACTTTCACTGATAAAAAGCAAGATGATTCCTGCTTCTAAATTTAACAGACAGCAGGCTCGAAAGACAGAATATCACCTTTCGTGCATACAAACATATCGCTACTGTCTTGTATACATTCAACTACGACCTTCCACAAGGAAAAAGCCTTTACTTCACTGCTCAAGTGACAACACGTTTGGAAACGCAGAGCGCAGGAGTACAGCCCCCAGCGTTTCACAGGAAGAATCGACAACCCAAGACTCTCCCAGAACCAATCGAAAAAGTATCTACCACAATGGCTGACCGCAAGAACAAACGCTTCGAGAGCGCTCGGAACGTACTCAAACGAATCCGCCACTCCAAGAATAAGAGCACCGAAGCTGGCCCATCAGAGGCTGCTACCGGAGAGGGCATTGGTGAAAATGCCGTGAACGAAGGACAGGCGCTCAGCCAGGGGCTTTCGGAAACGGAAACGACGAATCCCCTGCTCGGATTCGTTCGGGAGGCCCTACAAAAGCGGCAACAACAGCGGGAGGCCGCAGCAGCAGGCGGAGATGGCTCGAATAAAGAGCCTCTTCCACGCCTGAGCCAAGACGGCTGTGGGTCTTTTTTTCCGTTATCGTGCAGCCAAGAGGCGTGGAATCAGCTTCTAGCTGACTTTCCGGATGATGCGGCTGCGCTTTGGGAGTTAGGACACGATGAACTTGGCCATGGACCATTTGCGCTGGGAAGTTGAAGAGGGGAAGACGGGGAGGGGACAACGCGCCGTTGGGTGTGAAGCTTGGAAAAATTTGATGAGCATTTGGCATGTCGCGCGCAGACGAGGCAGACGGAGTCGTCGGGCGAGCTGGTGGGAATACAAACGTCCGGGGCCAACATGGAGGCTATGGGATGATGATGAATTAGTCTTTATTCATGAAGATCACGTATTCACTGTCGCTGGAGGTTAGAAGCCCTTTGCGATCTGTCATGTGTGGCTATGTATAGACGAGACAATATATTCTTCCCGCCGTTGCGGGCACTTCTCCTTCAATGTAACGTGAGCTGAGTCTTCCGTGTAAAGGCCCGACGGGTTTCTGTGTGTGGTGTGATATGCCCAGGATAGGCATGCCGTCGTCAATCATGGTGGTAGTGTCGTCGTTTGCAGACCGGAACGAACGAGACGGGATGAGCTTGAGTACGTCTTCCCGTGTTCTCCTCGTGATGTTGCCATTGTCATACGGAGACGATGAGGTCGGATGAACTGTACGGTCGCTTTCAAGTTTCTCGTACGATGCGGATGCCTGAGTTCAGGGAGCCGAGTTCATCTTGTCCATGAAGGTGAGGCAGAAAGAGGAAGAAATCCCCTCACTGATGATGCCGTGAATGCGCGACCATGTACATTAGCAAAGTCAAGTCATCGAGTAATGTCCCAATGATTGGCTGGGCCGCGTCGCAAAAGCAATGATCCGATCCCCTCGTGCCACTTGTGAATCCGGCGGCGGGAGCATCCGCATGGGGCATTGGTGGTTCATGCGTCGTGCGGGGAAGAGGTTCTCAAGAATCAAACCCCATGTTCTCAAGAGTCAAACCCTATGTGCGTCACCGACACGACACGAGCTGTTCCTGTTCACGGCGACCAAACGAATGGCATCATGGACTTGTGTTCAGTCATTGCCCCTCCCTACTTCCTAGAGGCGAGGAAACATCTGCGCGATCGCGTTGCACATTTCCGGTATGGCTGGCTTTGCAACTGCGAACCCCGAGGATGATGCGAGCGAAGGGAACCGATGCTGCGCGAGAACATGCTTAAAGGGGAGGGGAGGAAAAGGTATGGACTAGACTAGAAGAACCATGATCGAAGGTTCTCTCATCTCTGTTCCCCATTATTTGTGTTATGTCTCCCAGCTTATGCGTGGCGCAACTGGGCAACCTGGACGGCGAACGGCGTGTTTCTCACGTAAATACAGTTGTTCAGAAAACTCCTCGATCGGCATTCACACGAAGGCTCTGCATCACAACAGTGTTGCAACAGTACCATGTATTCGCACTTTATGAGCCCGCGAACACCTGTTGTTTCCTGTTTGAGCCGCTTCTCACGCTGACAGGGTGAGATGGCCCATGCTGAAGGAAGGGACGAGAGTTCGTGACTCGTTTGCGCAAGGATCCCAGAACGGGTAACGAAGTCAAGAACGACATCAAGGGTTGACTACCTCACCGACAAAATTGGTGTCGTGGCTACGTACGGAGGCTGAATAATTCGCTTGTTCGCGTCAGACGTTCAACATGGATCAAAACGCACTTATACAAGAACAGTAATACACATACTTACAGCTGTGTACATGTTCACGTCATACACGGGAAACCTGCACATATAAGCATGCAGTTAATCCCCGGGTCGCAGATCGAAAGAGACCAATACAGGCACGATATACGTCAAATATCACCATACGATAACGGAACTACAAACATCTCGTTACTCAATTACAGGCATTCAACTACGACCAGTCACAACGGCAGCGCTTCGCTTTGCCAAGGAAAGTGAAAACATATAAGAAGACGCAAAGCGCAGGAGCAGATCCCCCGCGCTGCACAAGAAGAATCGACAAGTCCAAGACTTCTCAGGACCAAAAGACAAAAACCTGAAATGGCACTCCGTCAAGACATAAGGAACAAAGGCCGCATCAGCAATTCAGACGTCGACGCTCTCGCGGACATGTTTGGACGAATATCTCTCGAGGACAACACAATCACCGGACAGTCCTCGCAAATAGATTACCAGAAGTACCAGCTTCAATACGTTCGGGCTACTCTGCAACGGCGGCAAATACTGCGAGCGTTGGCGGCAGGGGGCGGGGAATTTTCGAACAAAAAGCCCACCCCGAGCCTGGCTGAAGAAGACTGTGCGCGTTACTTTCCACTGCCATGCAGTGACGACGCGTGGAATCAGCTTTTGGAAGAATTCCCAGAGGACGAGACTGCCCTCCGGCAGCTAGAAAAGGCGGACTTGAGCCGGGGATATTGAATCCGGGAATTTTATTATCAGTACGCAATGTTGCGTGTAACAAGTATCTGATACGTCCCTCACAGACGAGTCAGATAGAACTGTTACGCAAGCTGGGAACAGAAACGGTCTGGGACGACTCAGGGGCCCTACGATATTGACTTATCTATCTATCACGAACACGTACTGTCGCTGTGGTTGAAGGGCGCTTGTTTATTGTATTCTTCGCGCCGTCGCGAGAATTTGTCTTATTGGAACTCACAACATGAGCCGAAGTCATCGGTGTATATGCGAGATCGACGCCTCTGTGTGATGTGTCCAGGATACGTCATGCCGCCGTTCGTGGTGGTGGTGTGGTGTCATTCACGAACTATAACGATGCAAGATAAACAATGAAGACTCATGTCTTATCGATATGCCTTCTTCTGGTAAAACATCGCCGTTCGCGGACTGAAAAAAGAGAAGAATGAGCTCGGACGGACTCAGACCGCTTGCCGGTATGTGTGTCACCGCGACGACGCAGGACAAATGGATGATGGGGGCTTGTGTTCACTGTTCAGCCACCGACCCGCCTTTTTTCTCCTGCTGGCTGGCAATTTGCAAACAGAGGACTGAAAAAACATCTGTGCAATTGCGATGCAGAGGTTCTGCTGGTACAGCTGGCTTTGCGAAGGGAAGCGATGGTGTGAGAAACATGCGGGAAAGGGAAACGTATAGGGTCGACTAGATGAATGATGAATCGAAGATGTGCTCATCTTTGTTCCCTTCTCGTCATTTCAATGTTTCTAGGCGTATACATGGCGCGGACCGGGCAAGTCGAACGGCGAGAGGCGTATCTCTCACGTTCTTATGTCGTTCTGTCCCTCACAATGGCATAAACAAATTCGGACAAGCCGCAACCGTGGCGCAACAGTACTATGTATCTGTACTTTATTACAGGCTTGCGAACATCTGCTGTTGCAGTTGTGTTTTGAATTTACTTGACACGTCGACAGGATCAGATGGCCCATGCTGAGGGGAGCTGTGGGAAATCGAATGCACGAGTGTGTTCCAAAGTCGGGAACCTGCGGTGGCGCCGATATGAGCTGCCGCGCGCGGGGGAGGAAACTTGGAACGACATCGACATGCAAATTGGTGTTGTTACGGCGGACGGCGCTTAATCTCTAAACGATTTGCTTGTTGAGACGAACCGTGCAAATAGATAAGCGCCCACACGAACAGGCAAGCATATATGCACTTATACAAGAACAGGCACACACGTATTTACAGATGTACATAGGTTCATACAAACTCAAGTCCTATTTAAACATCAAAAGATTCCACATCGAAAGAGATCAAAGCATGCACAAAAGACACAAAATCACTGTCAGAAGACACACGTTCCGTCACTTTCTTATGCGCACCAACCGTGACCAACCACAACGACGGAGCCTCATCTTGCTAAGAAAGTGTAGACATATTCGTGAAGACGCAAAGCGCAGGAGCAGAGCCCCCGCGTGACACTAGAAGAATGGACAGTCCAAGACTTCCCGAGACCAAACAACAAGGTACTAAAATGGAAAGCCGCAAAGACGCAAGGAACAAAAGCCGCACTAGAAATTCTGGCGACAAAGTTCTCGCGGGCACGTTTAGACGAATCCCCCTCGCGGAGAACCCGACCACCGAGCCAGGCACATCCGAGGCTGCAATCCAACAGAGTGGCGGTGAAGACATTGAACAGTGGGAGCAGATGAAGCAGCGCGCCCTGCCTCAACTTGTTCGGGCTGTTCTGCAACGGCGGCAAATACAGCGGGCGTTAGCGGCAGCGGGCGGAGATGATTCGAATCAAGAGCATCTTCCGAGCCTGGCTAGCGAACGCTGTGCGCGTCATTTTCCGCTGCCATGCAGCGACGAGGTGTGGTCTCAGCTTCTGGCAGACTTCCCAGAGGACGAGGTCACCCTCCGGCAGCTAGGACAGGCGGACACGGGTCAGAAACGTTACATCTGGGGGCATGATGACGAGTACGCGTTGCTGCGTGTATAAAAGAAGCATTTGGCGCGTCTCTCGCAGACGAGATAGACAGAATCGTCAGGCGAGCTGGGAACATGGGGCCATGGGATTTGGACTCATGTATCAAGAGCACGTACTGTCGCTGAAGGTTGGGCGCCCTTGAGCCTTGTAATCTGCCATGTATAGCTAGCGGGTAAAAATACCACGATGGTTCCAGGTGAAAACATGCACGAAAGATACAAATTCACCACCCTGGAATGCAAGAATCACGCTGCTTACTTGTGCAAAAAGGGAAATCCTCCTTCTACTATGAAAGTGAAAGACTTTGGAAGTGACAGTTCGAGAATCTCCCGAGACCAAACGAAAAAGCACCACAATGGCAAACCGCAAAGATGAAAGTGATGGCCACATCGACAAGTCTGTCCACGCTATCGCGGACCACCGCCTTATATCATAAATCCTTCTCGAGATGAACGTGATAGACAAGATCACCGGACGAGGATTGCAGCCGCAGAGTGCCGAGCCTTTGTCAGCAGCGTCGACGATGGATGAATTGTTTTTTCGTGTTCCGGCTGGCGCTGTTGTGCCACGACGAGAACGACGAGAACGACGAGAACGACGAGAACGACGAGAACGA
>QEQW01000099.1:0-59849 GCA_004016085.1 Claviceps quebecensis
CCCCCCCCCCCCCCCCCTCGTTTGGCCCGGAGGCTCTCGATGAGCTCGTACGGTCAAGGAGGCGCGCCATGATAGGCCCCAGCGTTGGCAACGGCGCAGGTGGCATGGACGCGGCCGCGGGGATGTACCCCAGTGGGCCGAATCAACCCCAGGCGACCGAGTACACGCTTCAGGGGGTGATGCGATTCCTGCAGACGGAATGGCATCGACACGAGCGGGATAGGAACTCATGGGAGATTGAAAAGCAAGAAATGCGGGGGAGAATAGCGAATCTCGAGGGCCAGGCGCGCAGAGCTGACGCGACGCAAAAGGCTCTCAAGAAATATGTGGCCATCCTGGAGCGCAAGGTGAAGGACCAAGCGGAACAGATTCGAGGGGCTGCGGTGGCGCAAGAGCACGTGGCCGCCAAGAATGACCGTACGGCAAAGATACAGGAGAAACTTGGAAGTGAGTGAATTATATTGGCCTCGCTCGGGCTGAGTCTCCATGGAGCGTCTTTCCTCTCCTTTATCTCCTTTGTGACACTGTTTTTCATGACACCCCCTTTTCTTGTGGCAGTCAACTAATTGCTTCTTGTTTCTAGCTATAGCCGATAAATACTCAATACCTGGTGTTGAGGGCATTGAAGTCGAGAAACCTGACGACGACACGCACCGACACGAGCTCAAGACATTCCTCGACCAGTGTCAGTCCGAATTTATGTACTTGATGATCACACCAGCCAACCCCCATCCGCCTCGAGACTCGCCCCCGCTACCGTTGATGGAGGACATGCGCGAGGCAGAAGCTTGTGGTATGCCTCCTTCGCAACACATGGAACGGCAGTATTCCATGCAGCAACGTCAGACGTCAAACCATGTGCGGGACTACAATATGATGAATGCCCGACAAATCCAGTCTCAGCAACAAAACGCGGCGGCGTCCCAGATACAACAGGCGGCACAGTCGGGCTTTGGTGTCAGGCATTCAGATCCACAGCTCCAGGGCCAGCCTATGCTTCGCTCCTCCGTCGACACCCAGCGGGGTATGTACGGAGCCTCCAACGACTGGTCGGCACCATCGGTCACGACACGATCTCTTGATGAGAACGCGTCGGCGGGTCCGCCTTCGGAGGCCATGGGAGGCGTGCAATATACTTCAGAGACAAGATCGAAAGGAGGTGCAGTTCCCGATCCCGACGGATGGGATTTTTCTGACGGCACATTTCCCGAACCAGGTGAGATCCAGCAGCAGCAGCAGCAGCAGCAGCAGTCTGCCCAATCTGTCACTACTCGTCCCGATACAGACGTGTTCCCTAATGCCGATTACCTACCGAAGTCGCCAAATCGAGTGGCCAGTGGGGGCCACAGACGGAAAAGCTCCCTGTCCAGAAGGCGCAACAGTGGGCAAGAGCCGGGTATTCATGCGCAAAAGTCACAAAGCGGCAATTTCAAGTTGAGGTTTGGGTTGCGTGGCCATCTGGACACTGTGCGTACCGTCATCTTTTCAGGCGGCGGCAGCCCAGGCGAGCCCGAGATTTGCACGGCAGGCGACGACGGCATGATTAAGCGCTTCCACATACCCCGACTCGACGGTCATGCCGGCTCAGCTTCCGGCGGAGTTGCATCCGACCTTGACGTCATTGCGAACTTCACACACAGAGGCCACTCCGGATCCGTGCTCAGCTTGACTTCATGGTCGCCGGCACCCAACTTCTCCACGGGCGGTCGCGCGCAGGGAGATGGCTGGATCTTTTCGGGCGGCCAAGATCGAACGATCCGGGTATGGGAGCGAGGCCGCGTTGATCCCAAGGCGACACTAGAGGGCCATACGGATGCGGTATGGGCACTATGCGTACTCCCCACCACCTTGGGAGCAGTATTCGGAGCATCAAGTCCTTACGGCAACGCGGATCGCATCCTCCTCGTATCAGGCGCCGCTGACGGATCAGTCCGGCTATGGTCCGTCAGCGCTCCTCCTCAGCCGAGCCCTCCACAATCAGGGCCGAATCGTAGTGTACCAGGTCGTGGCGGCCGCGTGCGTGGCAACTCGATGAGCTCCGGCAGCGGCTTCTCCAACTCGCCACAAGCCAGCGTTGCATCGAGTTCGCCATTCCACCACACGTTGGTGCATATCATCAATCGCCCCGATGGCTCCCAGGCCAGTCCCACCTGCATCACCTCGCTGGGCTCATCTGGCCGAAAATTCGTGGTCTCCTACTCGGACGCTGCTGTCATCGTCTACGACACCAAGACAGGCGAGCAAGTCGGAGCCATGGACAGCATGGAAACCTACGACGGGTCGATGAAGACGGGCGTCAATGCCATCGTGGCCACAACGACTGGATTAGATCGCGGAAGCCCCCACCATCGCAGCATTCTGGGCAACGAAGACGAAACGTCCTCCTCTGGGCCGACGGGTGGTCAATCGATGACTAGTTCCGGCGTGGAGGGCACTATAATATCAGGCCACGAGGACCGCTATGTCAAGTTCTTTGACGCCAACAGTGGTAAGTTGCGTCGTGGAAGCAAGTCTCTTTCCCTCCCCACCTTACCTACCTTATGTTCCTTTATCACCACAACAGAGAAGAAAAAGAGCACACACAGGAAAAAAGGGGAGCGAACGGTCTTTGCCTAACTGATTGTCTTGCAGGTCAATGTTCATACAACATGCTCGCACACCCCGACGCTATTTCCAGCCTATCGCTCAGCCCCGACGGCCGCGAACTCGTCAGCGCAGGCCACGACGCCTCCCTACGGTTCTGGAGCTTAGAAAAGAGATCCTGTACACAGGAGATTACGAGTCATCGGGTCATGCGAGGAGAAGGCGTCTGTTCATGTGTATGGAGTCGAGATGGAAGATGGGTTGTGAGTGGTGGGGGAGATGGGGTTGTCAAGGTATTTGCACGGTAATGCGGTATGTATGGGCGTGGCATAACAGGAAGGGTGTCTTTTCTCATTCTTTTTTTTTCTTCTTGA
This sequence comes from Claviceps quebecensis, assembly GCA_004016085.1. Classification (NCBI taxonomy): domain Eukaryota; kingdom Fungi; phylum Ascomycota; class Sordariomycetes; order Hypocreales; family Clavicipitaceae; genus Claviceps; species Claviceps quebecensis. The sequence continues at coordinate 2,958 of QEQW01000099.1, forward strand.
TTCTCTGTTGTTCTTTATAAAGAAAAGCACCATGTTTCACACGAGGGGGCTTTTTTTTTGGTTTTGTTTTTTGAGGTGTTGTACGAATTACGCATGTCGCGGGGGGGAAAGTTGTGATATAGAGGTAGCTACGTTGAGGCCAGGGGGTGGCATATTGGAGGGGTTTTCATATCGTAGGTATTCGATACCCGGCATCTTTCTTGTTCACTATACCGCTCTGTCTGGTCGTCTTGGGGGAGTGCAACGAATCTGTGTGCCTGTGTGCCTGTGTGTTTTGAGTGAGTGAGTGAGTGAGTGAGTGAGTGAATTGGATTGGGAGGCAGCTGGAGACTTGTAAATTGTAACACGTCCCTCAAGCTGGTTGATTCGAGCCCGAACCCGATCAAGTCGACTACTACATCAGGAGCAGCGCGCACGGTGCGATGCGATGCTTTGCCCAACGAGAACGCACACTTGAATTAGGAAACCAAGACAAAGAAAATTGCGAAAATAATTGCGCAGTGTCAATCTTTCGCTTTGTGTTCGAGTAATCCGCGCCCCCTTCGTGATATCCTTGCAAATGGAAGTACATGCGCTAGCCTAAGCCATTCAAGCATAAAGACCATAATCATCTTTTAGCCAGGGCTCATCATCCACCAGCTACAACGGTTGTATACAACCGTTCTTTCTTCCGTAGTATAGTGGTCAGTATGCAAGCTTGTCACGCTTGAGACCCGGGTTCAATTCCCGGCGGGAGAGCATCTACTTCGCAACATCCTTTTTTGCCTCTACACACATTTTTGGTAGATGCTTTCTTATGTTTTCCTTTTTGTCCATCTCGTAGGCTGTAGCTAAGGAGTACAGAGTACATAGAAAGAGACACATTTGTTCGTTGTATGCCAAAATGCATAAGCTTTTAAGTTTTGCATCATCGAGGTGCAAGTACCTAGTATGTACAAGTCACAACTCCAAAGGCTGCAGCGCGATACCTATGGCCGACCCCACGGGCCATCAGCCTGGCTAAGGTACCTAACTTCTTACACAGACACACAGACAGGGATGAAGCTGCAGAGAGAGTCAAAGTCATATTGGATGCCAATGCTTGGTGTGAGGCCGCACTCGTGAGGCGATGCACATCATGCTGGCTGTAATGGCATTGTTTGTGAAGATCTATCCAAAGTATTGGCCATAGCCTCACACAAAACATAATCCGTAGAATCCAAGCGATGCTCTCGGGCCGTTGGTGCCATCGCAGCGTCTTCAACCTCAGTGGACCTTTTCACCACCACGCAACCCATCTACGTCGTTGCATCTTCTTGCGAGGTTTTACAAGATCTACAACACACTGATCAGTGAGTGAGTGAGTGGCCAGCCGGCAACACATCTCGTACCTTGTCGCTCCTCTTCTTCGACACACTGCGCCCCGAAATCAAGACCCGTCATTTCATCGTCATGTTGATACGGCAGGCAAAACGATCAACAAAGATAGCAGGCAGAGATCCATAGTATCTAAGCAATGCTGGTGAGTCATGAGTCATGACTAGTCGCGCAGATGTACTCCTCGCTTTGGAAGCAAATTCCGGGGTTTCACGCCAAAGGTCTGTGTCAGAGCACTTGGGGGACACTTCAAAGTTTCCCGTCTTCAAAATTCTCATGGTCCATGTTGCTGGAGCCTGGAACATCCTCTGTCTTCTGATCTTGCTCGAGGTCAAAGAGGAGTCCCACGTTATGGCAATTTGTCCAAGTAGGTAGCACCTGACCCAATAAGTAAACCATGGTGTGTAGTGATATGCACCATCTTCCGTCAAGACTTGAAAGATTGCAACTCTGAAGCATGTTCCTTGCACTCGGACCCCAGATGTTGGGCATGACCTCCGGAATGTACTCCAAAAGCGAGGAGTTTCTCTCCGCGACAAAGGATTCGCCAACCTCACCGGCATGGCTAAGATACTCTGGACCCTTGCTATCTTGTGAACTGTTTTACCTGTCGTATCATCAATTACACCGTGTCTAGTAATACATACCACTGTCAAGTGCTCTCAGGCCCTGTATGCCAGCGCAGCGTCTTGACTTACTTTCCATCGCTCACCCATTTCTGCCATTGCACCACCCGCGGCGCGGACAGGCCTTCGCTCCATTTTCCCAGCCGCCCCGTCCCCGAGCCAATATCGACGAGCGGTACCATGCTTGGCCGGCCATGGGCACACTGGAACGGGAACGCACATTGCGATAGGCGGCCAACGAGCCGTTGGCAGTCCTCGAGAGAGAGGATGTCATTAAACATGATGGCACCTACAATGATGGAGCGTCAAAAACTTGCGCTCGCTCTACACAAGCGTGAGACTGGGAATGGGAACTGGACTTGTATTGTACTTACTACGACATGACCTCGAGTAGAGCAGATGAAGTATCCCATCAGGACAGCCGTGAAAACATGACACCCATGACCTTCCCGGCTCGTAGACTGGATTCAGCGGCACTGCGCCGTCTTCAAACTTCCAAATCTCCTTCCGCACCAGCTCAATGACGAGCTTTGGATCGCTCTGGCATCTCTCCAAGATGCTCGGTGGAAGTCTCGAAACAGCCATCACAGCACCGCAGCCACCGCTAGCATCAACACCAACCACTTGTGTCTCTCCGTGCTTGTCCGTCTTGCGCTGCTCCATCACAATACCCCACGCCTGGAAATGGGCGTGACAGCGGCCGAGAAGATCCTTCTCTCGGGCAGACATCTCGAACACAATCGGCCTCTCTAGCTGTTCCGTCACAGCTTGAAGGCCTTGAGTAGATTGGGAGAAGTACTGTGACATGAGCTCTTCTAAGCGGCACCGCTCATCTGCTGCATGCTGATCGAGCATGATCAAGGCAGATGACGCTTCCGATGATGGTGCAGCATGTTTCGACGGACGCAGAGGCAGCTGCAGCAGAATGAATTTTCTGTCGACCTGGCCAATGACTTTTGCCTTGTCCAAAGCACGTCTCGACACCCGACTGCTCAGGTTCATTGAGGATGCTTCGAATTGGACATTTTTGTGCTCCCGTGAGAAAAATTTGCTCCTCTGTCCGTCACTTCTCACCTCGACGCATCGCTCTATGCAATCAGCGTTCTGAGGCAGAGCGGGAATTCGTGGCTCGGTTATTTCAAAAACGGGGTTCTCCCACGTCTCTAAAATATCGTTCAGCCATTTCTGACGCGGTGGCTTCGCGCCGACCTTGCAAGGCTGTGATGTCGGTACGTCGTTTGTCTTTCTTGGCACTGCTTGACGATCTTCGATGGCTTCCCGCTCACTGGCTATCGTCGGCCGGTCTTCAGCTGTTTCAGAGGGGTCTCTCTGGATTTCAGCCTGACTGACGAATTCCATTTCATCTACGTCATCAAATGGCTTTCGCAATAGCATTCCGCCCTCACCCACCAAACGGTGATGCACTTTCACGGGCGCAACTAATGCGGCTGCCTCCGATGTACGCTCACTGAGCTGGTCTGTCTGATGCTTCGCAATCGAAGACTTGAGAAGTGGTGCCTTGCCGACCTTTGTGCGATGCCATGAATCGAAAGGGCTAGGGGTACTGCCACCTGTGGGTGTGTCCCCATTTACGGAGCGCGCTCTCGACGACAAGCTTGGTCGCGCCATTCTCCGCTCCAATGTGTGTTGTCCACCGACATATTGCAGATGCGACGGCTTTTTGTTCATGTCCGGTTTCTGTCCACGCCTTGGGTCCATCCAGTGCTTCTTGAGGAAGCCATAACAAACGACTTTGAGCAGGTCAATGATGGCTTGCAAGTTGTGACTCGAGTTTCCCAGGACATCTTCCACGGTCAGGCTCTCGTCTGTGCCAAGGATGTTCACCTTGAGGAAGAACATGGGCCATTTCTCTATACCCTTCTTGGCTTTCTCCTGAACTTTTTCGATGCCGTTGCCGTTGCTGTCCATGACACCAAATGTCGACGACTTGAACATTTTGTTCACCTCCTCATACAGAATATTGGTCCCGAAGCTGTTTTGCACAGGTCGAATACCAAGACATACGATCTGTGAACGACGGCTTGCGACCGGAGTTGTGGATATAGCGCCCTCGATGCTCACACGACGACTCGATGCTGACACGGGCACCCATGATTCTCGGTCCTCACTTTCGGCCAGGCCCGCTTGGACAAAGAGTCTCGACGTTCGCGTAGCCGGATCCAAACTCCTTGTCATAAGTCTAGCTTCTCGCTGTGAGTTCGTCTCTCTGACGCGAACAGACACCTCTTCTGGCCAAGCCAGCAGCAAGGCAGCTATTTCCTTGGCGACCCTATCCCATTCTCGTTCAATCTTGGCACGATCAGAGAACAGCAGCCCACGCTGCTTGACCCTGACAGGCATAGACCCGAATAAATTTCGGACCGAGAGCCGAGTTCCATGGCCTTTACTCGCTAGCTGCTGGTCTAGCGGGGCGGGAATACTCCTTGCCAGGACATTGCCGTTATGAATAGTCAAGGCTGAGCAGGATTCATGGTGATGATGACGGGACGAAATGGTTAGAAGCGCAAGAGTCGCAATCGAGGCAATGAACTCTCCATGACCGCCGTGGATCTTGGGATTCGGTGGTAGTTTAGACGTGTCTGTACGTGTATGTCAGTTCCACGGCGTTTCGCTCATCACGGCTTCCATCATGTCGTACGTAGCACTTACGATGCAGTCGCCCCAATCCACCATCATCTCCGAATTCTTGAGGTTCAATGCCAAGCCCGTCATCCTCAATGACACAATTGCCGAGAGAAAAGTCGAGACTGATGTTGACTTTGGAGGCCTGGGCGTCTAAAGAGTTTTTCAATAGCCCGCAAACGACATCGCTCAGGGAGGTGACGGCCGACGACGCCTTGATTCCATTGATGGCGTCTTTCGGTAGCGGCCGGATGGACATGGTACGAAAATTCCCATGTTGACGCAGTGAGTCCCGAATGGATTCGAGAGACCGACAAAGATCACGTTGAAGAGGCTGAGTGATCACTGATGCCTCGTTGCACCTTCTGCATGACGCAGGGGACCTCCACTCCGATGGAGTCACGGTGAAGCACGCGACAATGTACATGTGTACCTACATGTATGTACTCCGTATGTACCTGACGGACCTGACTTCGGTACCTTGGGTACCTAAAATGCACACCACAGGACCTACCTCCTAACTCTGTATGTAGGCTATAAGCCTATAACTCCCTTGCGTTTATGGTTACTCGTCATCTCGTCAGGCACAAACCAAAATCGGCTCTCCAACACTTGGTCAAAGCTAGGTACAGTACCTACCTAATAATAAGGCTAGGTAGACCTCATCACATAATGGAGCACACCGTCGCCAGTACATCGATGATCGAACACGACGTTGTGGCGTTTGGGGCGGTGGGGCGGAGAGCTCAGCGCATAACGGTTCCTGGGCCACATCAAGGCGCACGTCACTTCCTGACTCCCATCATCCGCAGCCCGACTTCTCTTCCTTCACCTTCCCTCGGACTATCGCGACCCAGCGATCCCTTCGGCTTGTCCCTACGCTCGCATATCCCCCATAAACAACCGCTCCATCAGTATTGAACCGCGGCATTATACTGTGCCGCCCGACGCATCGACAGGCTGGCCTTGCCATCACGAGCAGCACAGAACCAGGCACCGTCACCCATGCCCAGGCTCCAGCCCGCGACGCCCCTCACACCACTTCCGACGCAGCGGTTGACTCATCCGCCACAACGCCGGCTCAAGCATATTTGCCTACATCAATGAGCGGTTCTGTTGCCATGGCAGCAACTGAAAAGATCACTGAGCCACATGGTAGGCGCCCCTTTTCTGTGGCAGCGCCTGATCACTAAAGTTCACTGGTTCACTAACATTCATGCTGGATTCCAGACCGACAGGCGCATCGAAGACGGCCCTTTTCAGCATGGGTCAAGAAATTGACAACTTTCAAATCCTCCTCGGACGGCGACCGACCCAAGCGACAGAGGAGACCGAAACGCGGACACAAGCTGAATAACCCGTATCCCCAGTCGGGCCACATCAGCGAGAACCTTGGCAACGGCTTGGGGAACAGTGGCAGCATCCGAAATGACAGCGCCTCCAACGGAGTCAGCTCGCACTCTCTTACGACGGCTCGAACAGGAAGCATCACTTCGCTTGAGCGAGCTGCACAGAGCTCCGTGGATGGCATTGCTCCCACGACGCTTGGAGGCAGAAGCACAGCAGGCACAATGTCTACGGAGAACCTAGCCCGGCGATCGCTGGCTCCAAGTCATGGCGCCGCCAGCTCTCTCGCGGGTACCAGTCGCACGATTGGCGGTGGGATGGAAGGTCGAAGAGGCGGCGACAGCACCTTCTCCAGCCCAGCACCGTCCGTCCGATCTCTTACCACGACCCTGACGACGATTCAATCCATGGCCCCGGGTGGTCAGACACCATATGTTCAGGCACCACAGAGCGGCAACGCCAACACACAATCGATTCATTTTAGTCAGCCCTTCCCCTCGGCACCTCCCGCGTCTGCCATTCCCTCGCACCTGGCGCCGGCCAACAGCCCTACAACGTACACAATGGCCACGGCAAATAATCTCTTGACTGATAATGCCTCCATCCTAACGCTGGCTTCTTCAAGCAAGCGCCGACGTCGCCGCTCAATGGACACGGATGCATCAGTTCGCGCCTTGGCCCCTTCATCTCTCTGGGGTGGTAGCCGCGAGAGTCTTCCTCTCAGTGTTCTTAGTGCCAATATCGAGCAAGGAGGCATGTCAGCGACACCCGGCTTGCACGGCACTGCTCCCCGCCCGGCGCCCGAGCGGAATAGCATTTACTCGGCCGCCGGGGTGGCGCCAGCCATGGCCAATGAGAGGAACAGCATACTGGCCAAACAGGGAGACGGGGCCAGCGTCCGAAGCGGCCGGTTGGGGCCAGGGAGGAAGGACAGCGTCAATGGCAACCTTAACCTCGTTGGTCCGACGAGCCCGTTGGCGACTCCGCTTGAGGAACATGAGAGGAAGACGATTGCTAAGGAGGATAAGCCAGATGGCGCAGGCAAGACAGGGTGAAGAGCAGAAAAGGGTATACGGAGTACACAAAGGTCTCCGCGAGCTTGTCCAAGCTTGCTATGAGTGAATGAAATTACAAGGGCGTTTATTGTAGCATAAGGTTTTCTCTTTTCTCTGTGGCTTCGAGGCCGGATTGGCACCGCAGGTCTTTAATCTTTTTCAATTTGGGCTGCAGCTGCATACATACTGTGCTATTTGGACGGATCAAAGGAGCGGGCGACAAGCAAGAGATACCCAGCTGTGTAGGGCTTGCCATTGAATTTGAGGGCGCGCAGTCTTGATTTATTATCAAAGGGGACTGAGCAGTGATGAGGCCGAAGAATTCGTGATTCCGTGATGTCGCACGAAGCTGTAGGTACCTCCTATATCTAGGTACCTAACCTAATGTACCTACACCCAACCAGGACGGAACTTGCCTCCTCGGCCCCACTATCCCGACGAGAACGTTGCAACTTGCACCTTGTCGTCATCTCTCACGACTCACGGGGTTCGGGACCACAGAACCAGGGGACCACAACGTACAGTACCTACATACATACCTACTCACTTCAACTTCGCAACTCGTCGCCGCATCCGCACGGCTGATGCATCGACATGGCGATTTCGGTATGTATAGTGAATATTCTCCAATGCTACCTGTCTGTGCTCCCTCAGCTTGGTCTCGCTAACAACCTCCAGTGGAAGTCATTCGACTTCTTCGAAGTCTCCCGCATCTCCCTTCCCGATGACGACGCCCGCCACCTATTCGAGCGCAATGAAATCTCCAGCATCTGCGCCGGCTCCGACAGCCTCTTCATCGGTGGCAACGACGGCAGCGTCAGCATCATGGGCAAAAACTGGAGTCTCGTCCGCCGCTTCCAAGCCCACGAGACCGGCCGCGTCACGCACATGCGCCAAGTCGAAGGCACGAGCTTACTCGTCACCGTGGCAGAAGACCTGAGTGCAGAGCCCGTCCTCAAGGCATGGGCGCTGGATAAACTCGTCGGTCAGACCAGAATGCCTACCTGCCTGAGTACCCTGACCATCAACAACGGAAGACGACAGTTTCCCATTTCGGCGTTTGCGGCCTCGGACGACCTTTCACAAATTGCAGTGGGCTTTGGAAATGGATCCGTGACGGTGATACGCGGGGACCTCGTCCACGATTTGGGCACGAAGCAGAGAATCGTGTATGAGTCGGAAGAGCCCGTGACAGGGGTGCAGCTTGCGACGGATGAGAAGCTCACCACGCTGTTCATTTCCACCACGACGCGGATTCTCAGGCTAGGTCTTTCGAGGAAGGGCCAAGGGTTGCCTCCTAAGACTGTGGAAGATAAAGGCTGTGCATGGGGCTGCATGGCTCTTGACGATGAAACGGGCGAGGTTGTCGTTGCGAGAGACGATGCGCTGTATACATACTCGCTTGATGGGCGAGGGCCGCCGAGGGCGTATGAGGCTCCGAAGAGCTTGCTTGCCATGTATGACAACTATGTGGCACTCAAGTGTTTGCCGTCGGGGGAGGATGGGAGAGATGCGGAGGGCATGAGGCGGCGGCTCTGGGGCAGTGGCAACGATGACTTGTTTAATGCGACGACCTTCGTTTTGCTGGAGCCGGATCTGAGGATTATTGCGCACCAGGAGACTATGATGTCGCCGGTGAGGTTTATTTTCGACATTTGGGGGGATTTGTACACCATGACTGAGGAGGGCAAGGTACCTATTTACCTCTCCCCCGATTTGACTACCTGACTGTGTCTCCATCGTGAGGGCGGGAGAAATGTTTGCTGACCGCACTGGTTGTTGTCCAGGTGTATAGATATCACGAGAAGCCTTTGCCGCAGAGGCTGGAGATGCTGTACCAGCGCAACATGTTTCATCTTGCCATTGAGTTGGCGCAAAGTTCCGGCATGGACGCGCAGCAACAGACCATCATATATCGCAAATTCGGCGATCACTTGTACCAAAAGGCGGATTACGACGGGGCTATGGTGCAGTACATTCGGGCCATTGATACGACGGAGCCATCACAGGTCATTCGCAAGGTATGTCGTACATCGCTTTCCCTTTTCTACCCATGGTGGCAGTACGTGTCTGTAAATCTCTGGGAATCGGGCTATCTTGCTACAGCCACGCGCGAATGAAGGCTAACTTGACTTTCTTAGTTCCTCGATACCCAACGAATCCACAATCTGATTCAATACCTGGAGCAACTGCATGAGCGACGCAAGGCCACGGCCGACCACACGACCCTGCTCCTCAACTGCTATGCCAAGCTCAAGGACATTGATAAACTGGAAAAGTTTATCAAGTCCCCGGGAGATCTCAAATTTGATCTCGATACCGCCATTGCCATGTGTCGCCAGGGGGGGTACTTTGAACAAGCGGCCTATCTCGCAAAGCGGCACGGCGAAACAGAGATGGTTGTTGATATTCTTATTGAGGATTGTGAGCACTATGCGGAGGCGCTTGACTTTATATGGAGGCAAGAAGCCGAAGTGGTAGGTTTGCCGTCCAGCTGTACACTTCCCCCAGCATCAATACGGGCATGATGTCATGTTTGGTTGGAGTTAATGCCTTGGCGACTTTTCTGTCGCACCTTGAACTATTTTGTTGTTCGCTAACCTTATCAGGCCTATCCCTGTATGAAAAAGTACGCCCGCGTGCTCATCAAACACTGCCCGGAAGAAGCCACAAAGCTTTTCGTACTGTATTATACGGGAAAGTTCCGACCAAGAAAAACGATAGTGCCGGTGACTGGTGAAAGTGAAACACCACCAGCTATACTTCCCGGTGGCTTTACTTCCGGTGCCGCGAGCGCTGTACAGAACTTGTCCAACTACCTACCATTCCCGTACCTGAACAACACGTCTGGTGGCGGCACACCAGGCACAGCAAGCGCCAGCAACAAGCAGCTGGGCCACAATGGCCTCAGTCTGAGCGAAGAAGATCACCCACCACCAAAATACACAGTGCCTGCCCCACGAACAGCATTCTCGTCCTTCATCGACCACCCCACCGAGTTCATCACCTTCCTCGAGGCATGTCTCGACGAAGAGGAATGGAAGCCCGCAGACAGATCAGACCTCTACACGACCTTATTCGAGATGTATCTCCACAAAGCCGGCCAGAACAAAGGACACCACCGCGAAGAATGGCAAGCAAAAGCCAAGAAACTAATCGAAGGCGAACACGTCCCCATGGAAAGCTCCAGCGTCCTCCTCCTCTCCGATCTCTCCAACTTCAACGACGGCACCGTCCTAGTCAAAGAACAAGCAGGCCTCTTCTTTGACATTTTCCGATCCTACACCTCCGCCAAGGACACCCGAGGCGCCATCAAAGCCCTACGAAAGTACGGCCCCGACGAACCCCAACTATACCCCGCCGCACTCGCATACCTCACCTCCGACCCACGCGTCCTCGAAGAAGCCGGGCCCGACGAACTCGCCAGCGTGCTCTCCAAAATCGACAAAGACGGCCTCATGGCGCCTCTGCAGGTCGTGCAGACCCTCGTGGGGCAGTCTGCAGGCGGAGGCGTTGCCACAATGGGCATGATCAAGCCGTACCTCTACGAGACGATTCTGCGAGAACGCAAAGAAATCGAAGTAAATCGTCGCCAGATTGAGACGCTCCGCAACGATACCGATAAGCGCAGAGCTGAATTCACAGATCTGGGTGCCAAACCTGCTGTGTTCCAGGCCACGAGATGCTCGGACTGTGGGCAGGGTCTTGATCTTCCTGCTGTGCATTTCTTGTGCAAGCATAGTTTCCACCAGCGGTGTTTGCGGGGCGGGGGAGGGGGAGGGGGAGGAGGATTAGACGAGGATAGTGGTGGTGGTGATGATGTGGAATGTCCGCAGTGCAAGGGGGGGAATGATTTGATTCGGAAGATGAGGGAGGAGCAGCGCAAGGCGGCGACGAAGCATGACTTGTTTAGGGCGGAGTTGGAGGGGAGTGAGGATCGGTTTGGGACGGTGGCGAAGTGGTTTGGGAGGGGGGTTATGGAGGCGGGGGAGGGGGAGGTGTAGCCTGCGATGCGATGGTGGTCATGGTTTATGATGGCTGTGGTGTTTATGTGTCTGTACGTATAGATTTGACGTGTTGAAGCGTGTTGTTGCAGACTTGCGATTCACTTTGGGGGGGGGGTTTGGTTGGCGTTTGTGCGACCGACGGCCTGTTGGTTGTAGCCTTGTGGGTGGTGGATGTGCGAAAATACTTCTCAGTACGGAAATGGCCTTGTGATTCGTGCATCGTGATCGCCGTTGAGGTAGTGAAGCGCTCCATGTTTCCATTGACGACGAACTTCAGTCTGTCTGTGCCCCCAACTCTGCATCGTCCTGCTCTGTATTGGTCTAGGTTATTTCCCTCTGCCATACGGAGTACTTTTCTCTGCTCTGATATATTTGCTTCGCCTTGAGTTACTCGGGTAGGTACCTACTCTGCTTCATGACTTCATTCCTACGATTTGCGCGTTGTACATTCGTTGGCCCGAGACGTCTCCGGACGGCATTGCGTACCTGATACATATGTACCTAATTAGCAATACAACAAAGGGCCTCTCCTCATTGCTCAATGGAGTACACATTCGGACCCCACCCCGCGTTTCCTCATTTCCAACCCCACTGTGCGACGCGACAACATCGACACCAACCTCACCAACCTCACCATCATCAACCGTGATCCCCCCAGTCTAATCTTCCGAATAAAAGACCAAAAATCAAAAATTTGCAAGCTGGAACATGTCAAAAAACGGCACAATCCCTCACTCCCTCCCCTTCTTCACCCGCTCCCTCACAGCCTTCCTCTCCTCCCCCGACCCCTTCCGCATCCTCGCCACAGCCACCACCACAACAACACCCCATCTCCCTGTATCGTCCCGGGCCCCTCCTCGCAACAACATCCAAACCCTCATCGTGCTCGACTCGAGCTTCAATCCTCCCACCAGGGCCCATGCACAAATGGCCCTCTCCGCCATGCGCACCGCCGGGCCGGGCGCAAGGCTCCTGCTCCTCCTGGCGGTGCACAACGCGGATAAGAAGGGATTTGCGCCCTCGGCGTTGGCTTCGCGGCTGGGCATGATGGAGGCGTTTGCGAGGCAACTCTTGCAGCAGCAGCAGCAGCAGCAGCAGGAGCGCGAGGGGACATTGGAGGACCGAGAGAGGGGAGGTGGTGATGAGGGCCTTGGTGAGGTGGACGTGGCGGTGACGAAGATGCCCTTCTTTGGGGACAAGGCGAGGAGCATTGCTGAGATGGGGGGATATGCTGGGCTGGAGGGCGAGGGTCCTGAGCAGGTATATCTGTGTGGGTTTGATACTCTGGTGCGGATCTTCGATGACAAGTACTACGGCGGGGGTGTTTCTGTGGAAGAGCTGGCAGAAGGGACGCCGATGCAGAGAGCTCTGAGGCCTTTTTTTGCGATGGCGAAGCTACGCGTGACGATGAGGCCGGATGATGAATGGGGTTCGGCGGAGGAGCAGCGCGCGTATGTGGATGGATTGGAGAGGGGGGATTTAGAGCGCAGAGGGGGGGATAGCTGCTGGGCGAGGAGGGTAGAGCTGGTAGAGGGGATTGGGGAGGTGGTGAGTAGTTCGCGGGTGAGGGAAGTGGTGAGACGGGGTGGAGGTGATGAGCTGGATGGGCTGGTTGGGGGGGAGGTGCGGCGGTGGATTGAGGAGGAAGGACTGTATCGAGAGTGATCTTGAGATTATATCGATGGTAACTTTGGGATGTCGAGAGTGAAGACAAGGTAACCGTCCGTCCGTATGGATTTGAAACTCGTGCTGGTCGCAACTTGCTGGTCTCTGCTCCTCCTCGTGGTGTGCCTACCCTAAAACTCTGTTTTTTTTTTTCGCGCGGGTATCAAGATTGAAGCTCGTGGTGCGAGAGCTATGTACTATGGATTGTTCAGAATTCAGCTCTAATCTTTCGAATGGGTGCATTGTGTATCAGCATGTAAGATTTGCTCTGTTCTCTTTGCTTTCCAACGCCGAGCCACGTCTCGCGCATGGTAGACATGAATTCAATATCGGACTAAACAAGTACGTATCCGTCGATGCACCTCGACACTACATTGTCGTAGAAGAAGCGATGACGAATTTTCGGCCTGTTTAAAGAGGCTTTTGCGGAGTTTTGTGTGTATATAAAATCGCCAGACATAACCTTGCTTTCTTATTAAAAAGAAGGCACTATCAAACTTGCAAAAGCATACATGATACTGCACCTTCAACTCCGATGGCGATGCCAATCGCGACGAGTTCGGGGGGTGCTGCACAATGACTCAATGCACAACGAGACCCATGTCAAAATGACCAACCACCCGCCTCGCCATGGAAGCAGAAAGAATTGTGAATGACAACCAGTGCGCGGCCCGCCATTGGTGAGCTGCCCGTTTGAGTCGCCGCCCCACTTCCAGGAACAAGCAGTGAAGCACTCTCTGCTGCAATCGGTGCAAATTTTTTTCTGCCGCAACTCGACACCCACCCAAGATTCCGGGACCCAAAATTAAAAAAATTCCACCACACCGCCCGCCTCATTTTTCCTCTATATAATGCCGTCCTCCCGCTCTCTCTTTCATTTTTTTTTTTCCTTTCTTCTTCATGTCGACAATACTTCAGTACGCCTCCCCCCCTACTATCCACCTCTCCGACAGCAATTACTCGGGTTGCTTGCTCCTCTCCTCCCGCACACTGCTAACAACCTCTGCAGAAGAATCATTTCTATAGTATTCGACCTCCTCTTGGTTCCCTAAAAGAGCCACAGAATCCACCCTGGTTGATGATTGTATATCCTCGACACCCTAGAGTGAAAACTTTGGTCCTCTCGCTCTGTCCGCAAGGATGGCGGTAGTGCGGCGCTTGCGCTGTTCTGCTGTATAGAGAGATGTTCCCGCAAGGCTGTGGCAACACGGCTGGGAAACTTGTTGATGATCTCGACCCTGTTCGTGGTTTTCGTCTTCGGGCGCCTGAGCAGGGTGGGTGTTGATGGACGTCTGACAGGCGTTTTTTCTCCCTCCTTTTTTTTTTTTCATTGCGCACCAGGCTTGCTTGGACGTGAAGAAGATTGCCTCCGATTAGATCGTACATGTCTCCGCGTTCCTCGCAAACATAGGCTACCCTCGTTTGTACATCGACTTAATGTGGAATTGACAGACGTTTGATACCACTCTTGAAACTGCATTTACTATGTGAGATAAAGTGTATGTATTATGTAGATGCAACATGTCGCCAATGAAGTTGTATGTGTAACCTGGTTTCAGGAACATGAGCGAGTTTTTATGAGCTCCCGTGGCTGGGTGATCGACTGAGTGCGGGAGTGTGAGGCGCGGAAAAGGTGAAAACTCAAAAGTGGTTGGGTGGGTGGGCTAAAAATCTGCGTCTTCGCCCCAACGCAATCAAGTACTCCGTACGGAGTACATAATACATATGTACTCCGCACCAATGACGACCGTGCATATTTCCGTCTGTCGCGGGTTTCTCTCCCCTCTTGTTTGTGTTTGTGTTTGTGTTTGTGTCTGTGTCTGAGTCTCATGAATGATGGTAGCTCAGGCGTAAGCATGTCCACGGAATCGCTGCGACAAAATACGATCAAGCCCTTCCTCGGCATTCTCTGGCGCATGCACTATGTATGTACAAGGCAGAATAAAGAATGCCCATTTGCTATTTCCTCCGCAGCGCATCTACGGCCGCCCTCCTTCCCCCTCCTTCACCCAATCTCGGAATTGTTTGCATTCTCGTCGTACAACATATCGCTTGTTAGCGGAGCAGTGCTCACCACGTCGGGCACGGATCACTGTTTTCGACGGGCACCGGGATACATACATGTCTTGAATTGCCTTGAATTGTCTTACTGGGTCGGCTGCTCATGTTGACCCTTTGCATTGTTGGCATTCACAATTCACGTCAAAAGGCGATTGACAGCGACAGCGGCCATGTGCTCAAGTTTGCCACATCCACATGCGTCGAGATGCGTGAATCTGTCAGGTCTGGCTCCGTCCCAGGCGCTATCGGCCTGAACACACTACATATTGGAGTGACATGGGAAGGGCTTCAATGACATTCATACGGTGGCCCTGTTCAGAAAATGCACATGAACAGATCAAAGCCTCTGCGTGCTCAGCGAGCGCTGAGGCTCGGCAGCTAAAACGTGACACACGACCGAATTTATCGCACAGAGACTTGCATGAATCAGAGAGAATGTGCACTGTATTCGGTTCTCTGGTGAAAGGAAAGACTACTTACTTGTGTGTGTACGGATTAGGTAGTTGGGCAGGGAATCCCGTCTATGATCTTCCTATCTGTGGGGAAAAGAGCGGCTGCCAGCAAGCAAGTTGGACGACTCGGTCAAGTCTTGATTGGCTTCTGAGCATACAAATTAAACCTGTGTATTGTAGTCCCTTATTAGCATACAGCCCGAAAAGGGGAAGCGTAAAGGTAAGGCGAGAGAAATGAAACAAAGAGAAAAAGCAAAACAGACAAACAGTCGGATTATTTAGGTACTCACATCTCTCGCAGAAGATGCATATTCGGATCCTGCAGCTCCCTTTTCGCACCCTCCTCTATGGCATGAGCCTCCTCCTCATCATGCACAGCCTTTCTCAAGGCCGGGCCGAGACTATCCATCAGGGCAAGTTCATTCTTCAACGACAGCCGGCCTATCTGCTTCAGTCGCTCGTCTTTGGGCCAGCTATTCATCGGGACACCGAATCGCTTCTCTGTCACGTTGACGAATCCCGCCTCGCGCAACCAAGTAGCGTAGTGTACAGCCTTGGTCAAATCGCGTCCCCCAGACCGGGCCGCTTGGATGATCAACGACGCCCATTTTGCATACGCGGTCCCTTCGAGGGGGGGAGCCTTGGTCTTGCCCATCCGGACATAGGTCACGTTGTGCTCGTAGAGCTCGATCCAGCCACCAGGACGGAGCAGCTCAAAGGCGCGGCCGAGGACGGCGGGGGTAGAGTCGAAGCAGATGAGCGTGTGCCGCAGGTGAATGTAGTCGAAGTCGCGGCCGCACTGCGCCGGCCACGCATCCTTTTCGAAGTCATGCAGCACGAAGTTTAGGTTCGGGAGCGAATGGGCGTGCTGGATGGCCGAGATGTCTGTCCCGGTGACGAGGCAGGCTGGATGTGCGGTTGCTGGACACAGTTTGGTTTATCTTAGTATGTACTTAGTAGAGACTTCGAACCGGGCGACTGAGTGAGTACATGTGTACATAAATATTTTTCACCAATGCTCACGTCACGGTTGAGAAAGAAACTCGCAGAGGTTCAGAAACCTACATACCGTATTCAAGCGCCCATATGCCTGTCCCCGACGCAACCTCCAGCACCTGTCGCGGCTCCCGGACTGGCGCACGACCAAGGTTTCCCTCCGTAACCGTCAGATATAACTTGTGCTGGAAGTCTGTGTTCCTTTCAATTTTGCCGCGGCCGAGTTAGAGCCATTGTTGTCCGATCTTGTTCCCGCACGGGAGGATTAGGTACCTAGGAGGGTGAGCTAAGAGCTTACGTACCTAGACGGTCTGACTCGTTCTTCACGTATGTGTTAGCATAACTCTGTTGTTTATAAGAGATACATACATCTATATGATTACATGTGCAACACAAGGGACGGCAAGTTGGAACGGCGAGGGACAGAAAAACAAACGATGGGGGAACTCACGTCGTCAACTGGTAGCAGGTACCCTTTCTCCCCGCCTACTATGTAGACATTGTTCGTCAGCTGAGCTCAAATGATGCAGCTATGTGTTATCTTTTCGTTTCTTCTTCATTTGGAATAATATAATGGGTTCGAGACAGTAGGCTGAGTGAAAGGTGAAGAGCATACTTCGCCTTGATTTGCGTTCAAGCCTGCCGTCGTTACTGTTCGCGACTGGAAGATCTCTAGACTCGCCACCTTTCGTGTTAACGACCTATTCACCATGCGTCTTGAAAATAAAAATGGTTGGTACCGAGAAGATAGAAAGACCTCACCTCGTGTTGTTCTCACCTAACTCCGTTCCGTCGGTATCAGGCTCATACTTCAATCCATAGTACATGTATTCCTGGTCTTCTGACATGATGAATATGAAGGCTTATGAGCGAGCGGTTGCGAAAGTGTGCGTTTTGCGGATGGAGTGAGAGTGGTGAAGAACTTGTGCAAGTGGGAGTCGATGGACGGCCTAGCCTTTTCGACACGCAGAAGAGTTGGAAGCGAGAGGATTATATATATATGTATGTATGTATATATGTACATGCGCATAGGTATACAACTACGTACATACTTGGATAGATATGTAAGTAATCCTCGATTTCTCTTTCCAGCGCATCATACCCACGGCGCTGCTCCATCCCGGGACCCGCGGTCCAACCACTGACCGGATGACCTGCACAAACAGCCCAAGAACACGAATCCGCCTCTGAAACGCAAACCTGCAGTCCCTAAGTCGTGTACTGATTTCAGTCTGAACCTAAGGAATCAGCTTCTGTCCTTGTTTCACAAACCACCCGGTCCCAGGTGTGTCACGACTCACGGAAAGCAGATCTTTCCCTCTCTAGATTCGATGGTGTCACACGGGCGGTCGACATTTCCGCACACGTCCTAGAGGTTATTCGCATTGCAACAGGAGCGGCACGGAGCTCACCTCCGAACCGCGTTACGGAGGATTATCTCCGCCCACTCAGCAGGAAGTAGAGGAGACCCCTAGAAATGTTAGTCTGAGGCTCATGTATATATGTATGTAGATGGTAGAAGTCTGCCTCTCAAGGCTCGGGGGAGAACTGACTCACTGAGTCCTCCAGAGTCCTTTTGAGAGCCAAAGCCGATGATTGTTGTCGGAATCGCTGACCAAGGCAAGGCATCAGTGTCACATGATCGGGATGCACTTACATCACGCACGCACTGAGATTGTGGGCAATTTCTAGTACATTGCCGAGTTGATACGCTGACTTGGCGAGTTGTACTGATACATTCCTTACCGCATGTCTGAGCGGCCCGTTTTTTGTGATCATCAACGTAGCAGAGCTCGTCGCATGGGAGTCTATCGTTCGTTGCTCGTGAGAATTCGAGTCAGTTGCGGAAGAAACCTATCAAATCTACCTATTGGACCATGGCCATGTATCGCCATGCTATGTACATACCAATGACAACCATACGATGCAAAGAAAGAGGGCAACTGTGAAAGCAATACAAAACCAAACCACAAACAAATGCAATACTGCCGCAAACCTGTCTATCCTATCCGCTCAATGCAATACTCATTCTTGTCTTGAAACAGTTCTAACAATGCTGATGTCCACCCATCCCACTCACTCACTCGTGAGTCGTGACTCATCCATCACGAAGCTCATATAGAGTAAGCATCGCGAACCTCTTCAAATCGACCAAGTTTCTCCTCAACGGCTGCACCCCCATCAAACCCGCAACAAATTGAAACAGCCTCACCAGAATCTCGTCCTTGTGTCGACGACTCAATGCAATCCCTACACCTCATACGCCCTCCCACTCCCCCACCTCCCAATTGTCCTAAAATCCTTGTACCTCCCATCCTCCCCCATCACATCAAACCTCTTCAACCCCATAACCTCCGACGTAAACCCACTAAAATAGAACCCAATCACCACCACAAAATACGTCAACACCAAAATACTCCCCTTGAAGTAATTACTCTTCCCCTCTCCATACACATAACTCAGCAAAAACACACACAATATCACCGTCACCATATCCCACTGCGGGAACAGCAGCGAAAAGGTATAATTGCTGGGGTCTCCCCCGGGAGGAATCGTCGCATATACAGCCGAGAAGAGTACCAGAGCTGGGATCTGTAGCAGACACACTTGCAGGGCGTAGGCGGAGCCAATTTCCATGGAGAGGGCAATGTTACCGTTCATGGCGAAGGAGATGGCGTTCTGGGAGGGGGTTAGCTGGATTCGTATGTGTGTGTGTGTGTGTGTGTGTGTGTATAACAAGACGAGCAAACCCAAAACTTGGAACCGAAAAGAAAAGAAAAAAATAGGAAGAAAAGATGATGTTGAAAAGCACCACGTACCAGAAATTCAGTCGTGTTGGGAACCAGCGCGAATAGCGTAATCCCCAAAAACTTCTGATCAATCGAAAAACTCTCCAGCACCACATCCACCGTGTCCACCAGAATCTCCGCAATCACAGCATACAACAGCGTGGCCCCCAACAGAATGATGGCGCTCTTGGAACGTCCCCAATTCGGTGCATCGTGGCCTCCGTGTCCACCCGCATGCGCCGTAGCCGTTTCCGCAGCTACGGTGCCATCGTCGGCCGCCGCGGCATGGTGTCGCACGGTGCCGTGCTGACCGGGTAGGTTCGAGACCTTGCGTGTACGGTCTCGGTCTCGAGAGGCAAGCGTTACAGCTGTGGCCGCAATCTGAGCAACCTCCCGTACGAGAGCCGTGTTGTCGGCTTGGCTGAGACCAGGCACATTCATAAGTGACCGAGTAGACTCTGCGCCCGTGGGGGGAACGACGTGAGGCGTCCCGGAGACAGCACCCTCGCTGGTGCAGGCGTTGGAGCTGGAATTGTTGTCCGAGGGAGTCATGGCGGGCGTGAGGCGATCTTCAGGCCGTGACTGCAACCCTACCTGTTTGAGCGACAGTCCCAGAATGCGCTTGTAGAGGTGAGAGTCGCGGATGTCGGTTCCGGTTGTCTCGGCGCCAGAGGGATGCGAGCCTCGCGCCACGGAGAGATGCTGCTGCTGCTGCTGCTGCTGCCCGTCATCCTGTCGCTTCTCTTCCACATCTGCGTTCCAAATCACCGCCGCGTGCGTCCGCAGCGTGAACCAGAGACCGATGAGGTAGGAAAAGAATAGCATGGCCGCCGCCATGTAGCAGTATGGCCGCACGGCTTCGAGGTAGAAGCGGTCATCTAGCGCCGGTGCCTGAGAGAAGTAGCATCGGCGACAATCGCGAGCGTCACCGCCATGGCCGCCACCACCTGAGCCGAGGTCTTCGCAATCCGTACAGCTCAGCTCGTGTGTGCCGTAAATCTGGTAGAACAAGGTCGGGCAAAAGGCACCCACCACAGCAAAGAGAAGCATGGTGGACGTGACTCCCGCAGACCGTGCATTGAACCTCTGTGTCTTGCGCTTGAGCGCACCGAAACACATGGAAATACCGGGCAGGAACAAGATACCGGCGAAGATGCTTCCAACGATGCTGCCCTCGACAAGGGGGCCCTTGCCTTGGCGGAGAGCCACGCAGTAGAGAAACACTTCGACCACCGTAGCAAAAAGGGCATTGATGGCGGCTCCCAGCCCCATTGACGATTGGGCCGAAATAGATGCCACGGCTTGGCCAATGAAGTAGGCCAACGGAATGATAGACAACAGACCTGCAGAAAACAAGAAGGCGGGCGACGTGATAAAGTTTTCCCAGTGCAAGATGCCCTCTAGAACCCACCAATCAAAGATGACAAAACAGACAACTGCCATGAGATTGATGAGGAAGATGTTGGTCCCGTCCACCGTGTACTTCCAGTATTTTGATCCAACAGCCCGGTACGTGCATACCAGGATGGTTGAGTCGGCGGCATCATCACTTCGCATGTAGTCCATGTGCGACTCAAACGACAGCGCCAGAGGATGACGGCGTAGGTGATGAAAGAGGAGAATCGTGACCTTGCCCATGGGGATCCAAAAGACGAGAAACCAGCAAATGGCCGACGTGATGATCAGAGACGGCGAGATGAGACAGTGAAAGAAGACGAAGAAGATGACACGCCCAACGTTCCACTCGCCACGGCCAAACAGCCGTCTCTTCATCCGAGGAGGCATTTCGCAAGGTGCGCCACGCCTTCCTCTTCCCAACAAACTCTCCGTCTCGCTGTGCTCGGAATCGATGCTTCGGCGAGATCGCCCAATAATCGATCGGTTCCGGTCAGGGCCAAAAAAGAGACGTCCATATTCCAGGTCGCCGTTCTGCCACTGCTCATACTCGGCCATGGTTCTGCCTTCATCCTGGTCCTCGTGCAGGTAGGCCTCATCCTTTTCAAGGCGTACAAACTTGCCAAAGGGATAAAAGAGATATCCTGCCAGACCCCACAGCACTCTGCCATACTCTCTGCCACTAGGGGCTGCTGGAAAAAGAAGGCATACAATGGCGCCGAATGCAGCAAGACTTGCCATCCACCAGCCAAACATCAATGTCCAAACGACATTGAATAGAACCAGCCATCGACTGACGCGACCGCCGGGATGGGAATGAATGTCCGCCTGTGCAAACTTTTGGATAGATCTATCCTTCTTGTACAGCGCGGGTTTCCACACCCTGATACCAAAGGGATGAGTCTCGTTGATAGCCTGTTGTCTATCCTTGAGTGTGAAGCTTTCAGCGTCACTAATTTCCTCTTCGTCTTCGTCTTCGGATATTGACTCGATGGGTTCTTCCTCAAGTGGCTCTTCAACATTGCTTTCCTGTTCCTCTTCATCTTCCTCTGTCGTTATTGTTGGCACGCCACCCCGAGCGAGAGTATCGGGATCCTCTTCGACTTCGGCGGCGCGATACGATTGGATGCGCGATAGGGTTGTGACTTGCTGCTGAGATCTTCGACGGGTAGAGTATCCTTGACGCTCAGCTGCGACTTCGTGTAGGTCATCATCGGCAGAAAAAACATCGCCTCGATGGGGCGTGTTGGACGAGGTCCTTCGTGGCATGGGTGGTTTTCGCAAACGAGAAATTGACTTGACTGTGTGAGGTGGCTTGAAGCCTGGTCGTCCTGGCTGGGGTGTGCCTCTCGGAGTAGATGACTCTTGTGAAGACTCGCCTCGCGTTTGGCTGCTACTCGCGGTTGCCGGAATGTTTATGGAACCTAACAGGAGTAATGTTGGATTAGTCACACAGATTGATACTAGTAGCATTCGGTTACTTGACGCAGGGAGGAAAAAGGGAAACGGAAAGAATGGGGGAGACCGTCCCATCCCAGAAGAGGTCGAGGTGTAGCACATACCATATCCAGCACCGGGTTCAGGTCGGTGACGCACGGTTTCAGTAGACTGATAACTCTCCCCGAAGCCATCGCCTGGCTGACCGGCCGTGGAGTCGCGGGCATTGTCGCGGGTATTGTTGCTGGCATCAGTGGGCGATGTCTGAACAGTTGGACGGCGGCCTGCAGACGCGTCTTGATGTGAAGGATCCATGGCCAAACAGGTATTCTGCGTCGTAAGAGACCTGTTTGGTTGACAGATCGATGTTGTACAAGGACAAGGAAGAAGCAAGTAAACACAAGTCGACAGGGGGCGACGGCCAAAGACAACAGATATGTCTTAGAATGCGACGAACTGCATTCGTGCGCGCGCGTCAGCCTGAGTCTGGAGGCTCGAAGTTTTAAGTCAGGCTAGCAATGGGCTTTTCGATGGGTTTCCCAAGGAGATTAAGAACAAAGAACCATGACAAGCTAGAGTGGAGGCGAAGCCAGAAAAATATTGACAAACAGTGCCGCTACGAGGCTGCTGCGGATAGCGCAAGGCGGCCAAAACGACTAGAGGTAACCGAGTCTAGAGCGGCCAACCGACGCGACACCAACGGGTCTGGATGTGGTGCCACGAGAGGATGACGAACGAAGGACTCGACAGTCAGCAGGGGTTGTTGCGATAGGTAGGTGGCTGGACAGCGCTCCCAGCTGCGAACTGAATAAGGGTGAATGGGCGGTGGATGGAAGGATGATATGATGCCAGATGGTGGTTGACTGGTGGGTTTGTTCGGTGGAGATGGCTTGGACGCGTGTGGTGAACGCTCCACGTGCGATGAGGTCACTTGGGAGTTGGGTTGAGGGAACGTTGGAAGTTATAACATGATGCAAGTACACACATACTCCGTAACAAGTTACAATTACAAGTTAAAAGTCTGGACAGAAGCTGCTACTGCTACCACAAAACGGCCGGGAGACCAAAAGAAGGCAGCAGCAGGGATAAACTAAGCCAGGCTCCTCGGCGAAATGACGCCAACAGAATCACCCGAGTCCACCTGATTGATATTCTCCTTGTCTCTGGTCCACCTCGACAATCGCGTTCCGTGTCTCTCATAATAGTCTCCGTCCTGCGGCTGAGGGCATCGCCTGCTCCGAAGGGAGAGACCAGACGCATTTACATTTAAGTGCGCCTCGGCTTTGGCAAATGACCGCGCAAAGAGCTGCCTGCCCAACCCAACAAGAATGTCCCTTGAACTCTCCCGCCGTCGCACTACATACCTATAGGTACCTACCCAAGATATGTATCTCAGGTCAACAGCACATTCCACGGCAGATGTTTCTCGGCAACACACAAGAATCCTGTTGAAGATGCATAACATCTCCGCGGTGCTACTGGTATTCTTCCTTGGCCGCATACAATGGGCACACCATACGCCAATCCTGTGGCTTGGCAGCTATGTATTTGCTTTGTAGGCATACTGGATCGTTCAATCAGAGTTGGATGACATGCACACACTTAGGAATATGTACCTACTGCGCTGCGGCCCACGTCGCGTCTCGGAGATGTACGCAAGCTTATCTCGTCAAGCTTAACTCCTTGTAGTGTCTAGAGTATCTATGGCTGTGCATGCGACACCTCGAGGCCTCAACTACATTACATAGCATTGCTCTATGATAGGTACTATCTGGCCTGGCACTTGGCGAGGGCATTTGGCGGCTGTCGGCCACTTGGCAAAGCCTCTTGGCTGGAACCTTCAGCTTTGTCGCCAATGGCCATGACCGTTACATGTACAGATGCATGCACTGCACTCTGTAACTCCGTAGGTACGTAAATACCTACGGAGTATGTACCTCTGCGGGCAACGCCACTTTCGGCAGTTTTGGTGCCCGCGTGCCACTTGACCTTCGGAGCGGCAGAACCCTCGCGCCGTAGCCACTTTTCCGAAGGCCTCACCAGCCTCACCACCAGCCTCGTTATCCGGGCCTACCAGGTATGCTTACGAAGTTACGAGACGACGCCTGCAGCCCTTTGTGAAGCCAAGCTTCGTCTCTATCCGCTTGTACGTCAGCAACCAGCTCCGATTAACCTCATTCTGCCGCCACCATCAGCGCCCATCACACAAGTACTTCCGATACATCGCTGAATCCATTGCTTGCATCCGGAACCGCTTCCCGTTTGTCAATTCCTCCTTCGGAGAGCGCATCTCAACCATGGCGCTCGACGAGTACTACCACAACAAGATCGAGGCGATGAAGCTCGAGATCCTCAAGGGTCAAGCAGCTCTGCGCCGTCTCGAAGCCCAGCGGAACGACTACAACTCCCGCGTGCGGTTACTTAGAGAAGAGCTAGGACTACTCCAACAGCCCGGCTCGTATGTTGGTGAAGTGGTCAAGGTCATGGGCACCACCAAAGTCCTGGTCAAGGTTCATCCGGAAGGAAAATATGGTGAGGACATGTATAAAGATGCAACTGCGTCCACCCCTTTCCCGCTGTATTTCGAAATTCCTTTGGTTTCTCAGCGGAAATATTAACATGCCCGCGCCGCAGTGGTTGATGTTGCCGACAACGTTGATGTCACCAAACTCACAGCCGGGAAGCGTGTCTCGCTCGTCTCAGACAGCTACAAGCTCGAAAAGCTCTTGCCGTCCTCCGTCGATCCCCTCGTCTCTCTCATGATGGTGGAAAAGGTCCCCGACAGCACATACGACATGATTGGTGGTCTGGACCAACAAATCAAGGAAATCAAAGAAGTCATCGAACTCGGTCTTAAGCACCCCGAGTTATTTGAATCTCTCGGAATCGCTCAACCCAAGGGCGTTCTTCTCTATGGACCCCCCGGCACAGGCAAGACACTGCTAGCTCGAGCCGTAGCCCACCACACCGCCTGTAAATTCATTCGTGTCTCCGGCTCAGAGCTCGTGCAAAAGTATATTGGTGAAGGTTCCCGCATGGTCCGCGAGCTCTTCATCATGGCCCGAGAGCACGCCCCCTCAATCATCTTCATGGACGAAATTGACTCCATCGGGTCTTCCCGAGTAGAAGGCTCTTCAGGCGGTGATTCAGAAGTTCAGCGCACAATGCTGGAACTGCTCAACCAGCTCGACGGCTTCGAGCCCACCAAGAACATCAAGATCATCATGGCGACCAATCGTCTGGATATCCTGGACCCAGCCCTCCTGCGTCCCGGTCGAATCGATCGAAAAATTGAGTTCCCGCCGCCCAGCGTCGAGGCAAGAGCCGATATTCTGAGGATTCACAGTCGCAAGATGAACCTCACGAGGGGTATTAACTTGGCAAAGATTGCTGAGAAGATGAATGGCTGCTCTGGGGCTGAGCTGAAGGGCGTGTGTACCGAGGCTGGCATGTATGCTTTGCGGGAAAGGAGGGTGCATGTCACGCAGGAGGACTTTGAGCTGGCTACTGCCAAGATTTTGAACAAGCATGATGACAAGGAGGTTTCGTTGGGTAAATTGTGGAAGTAGAGGGTTGTACGTGGCATCGGAGGGGTTCTTGCACCGGTTGGGCTGGGGTCTGCTGCATAGATGAGGGACTGCCGCTGGCTGTCAGGATAGTGGTCGTATCCGTAATTCGAACATGGATTAAAGCCATCATGGTTTTTCTTCTTCCTTCTTCTCTTGTCTCGCACTTTTGCTTTCTCTGCAAGTTGTCCGGTTGTGTATCTTCCAGGTATTCCAGGCTGAGACGCACCACAACACCGTCTGATCGTCATGTGGAAGCGGACTTTTGGAATGGACCAGAGACCAATAGAGCCCACCTACGCGTGTCGTGGTTCGATAATCGCGTAAAAATACAAACCGGCTCTTGTCATCCATGTACCTTTCGACGAGATGGAGTTCCTTCGCGGCCATCGGTCTACATACATTCTGTGTATACTTGCTTAATTTCCTGACGTGCGTACGCCGTACGCCCCCTTGTCTGGCGCCAGACCAACTCTGTTTTAGCATTACAGCTTTCTCAGAGATGACAAAAAATCAGTGGATAATACTACGACCGTGAATAAACAAAAACAAGGAATGCAGAGAGGGAAAGAATCGTTGAGAAGAGAGAAGAACGTATATTTCTATAAGCCCCATACCGCGGTGAGAGCTATCCCCACTGCACCCATGTGGTCATCGTCGATCAAGATCTGTCTACTTGCGTAGAGGACACACAATGTAGCTATGGCTATGGAGTCATCCTACATACTACTTAATAGCAAAATACAAAATACGAGAAGAGTGGAAGGGACGAACGGATAGACAGCCACAAGGTTCTTTTAGGCCGCAACTCTGCAGTCTCAGGCCTGCATCACTCACATTGGATTTGCATGACAGTGAAGCACGTTGGTCGGCCTCGAGACATTCTCTGGCCATGTCGCGAAATCTCGTGGACAGCTAATTCGACTGGCTGTCGGCCTTGGGGCCTCGGAGCGTGAGATGAGGTGTCATCGATGATCGGCCCGGCGGATGCTTTCTCGTCGAGAGTCTAGTTCAGAATGCATAGGGTGAAGACTTCGAAGAGACATTTCTGAGCCTGATAGCCGGTCGGTGAGCTTGCTTGTCGATGTGTGTCAAGGTGAGCCTGTTGGGGAGGTAGTAGGGTGGGTGGGTGAATGTGCGAGATTGCGAGGGTCTCCGATTGCTCTTTGGACGGACTTCGAGTTATGAACTTGGTGCTTTGCTTTTCTTTTCTCTTCATCTATTCGTTTGTGAGTGAGTGAAATTAAAGTGAATGTGTGTGTCACAGTTTGTGTGACAAATCACGATGGAGGATGGGCTATCTCTTTCCTCGCTTCTGTTTTCCTACTAAGTACTCTGAGCGAAGGACGATACATACTACGAAATATGGAGAGGACGGGATGTAGGGACAGGAGCCCTGAATCATGAGCACCTCGAGCAAGCGGCGGCGAGCAACGAAAGATCAAGCGAAGGATGGGCCGTCATTTGGAGGGCATATGGGGCGGAAGTGATTCAAGTGAACACTGAAGACGCATATAGCTAGAGCTTATGCCCCTGATAAGGATCAAGCCAGAAGGTGCTTCATGATACCTATGATCCGTATACGGTATCCCGAAGTGTATAACTGACTTTGATCTCTTTTGTTTCAGCAGACTGACTTCAAGTGTTTTCACTACCTGCCCTAGTATCGATGCTCTCATCCTTTCCTTGTTGCTTGCAAGTCTCTTCCAGGTGTATCACAGCAGCAGGAGCTCCTGAGTCCTGATCTTGTTTTCTTTGACACGTGTAGGACAGCAGCAGGCACTCCGTAACTTCTCGTATCCTCTGCTGGTTTGGCTCCCCTCCTTCAGAGATCCTCGTCTTTGTGTGCTCTGTGTCGTCTTGTCGGCGAGAATATGGCCAGTCCTGCTGGATATCTCCAGGAGTCCAGAGCAAGCTCTCGCGATGAGATGGCAAAGAGCAATCGAGGAAATGAGAAGCGCACAGCATTATCCACACGAACCACACCTACCTAATACATACAACAATAGGGGACCACGGAAGGGAAGACCATCGTAGAGAAGTTGACAAAGGGATTGACCCTGCTACCTCTCGTTTTGCTAAAGTAAAGACTGTAACTTTAAAGCACCTTCGCAGAGACGCGAATGCTCAAGTCGAATTAGATGATCTCATGGCGCACCCATCGTGACCAATCGTGCGTCTACGTGGATTCGTCCACCCACATTTTTTCTTGTATCGGACGGATCTAGCAACTTGATGACTTTTGTGAGATGCACGGGGGACGAGTGACGTGTTACGGCCGAGGGTCTGATGATGCACCAACGTTGACGAGCACACCATCGTGCATTGGATAACAATGCAGTAGACATCTCCTGAAAGAATGCAAAGAGGCACCAAGGCAAGGAAGAGTGGCCGGCAGGAACTAACTAACTTTCTCATACCTATTGACATGCCTTACGTGCTTCACTTCTCGTGCTGTTATGCATAGCATGTCTTCACAGAATCATCTGCAATGCAATCACCCCCCCGAAAGCAATGACGTCATGCACCAGTCGTAAACATGGTACATACATGTAACATCATTCGCTTTCGCCTGAGTTTTGCCTTGACAGAGCGGTCGAAAGACGAACAGAAAGAAACAACAAAAGATCATGACACACCTAGGTAGTGTACATCGGCGACCGGAACTTATCATCATCATCACCGCCTGCCTGGAGGAACAAAGACAAACTCACTTTTAGGTACATACATACTACCTAGGTAGTAGCACGAATTTGCCTTTGACTTGCATCTCGGTCAGCGGCTTGTGTGACCTCGAAGTGGAATGGGGCGTGCATTGGTGGCCGCTGTTTGATGAACGCAAGATGGGGACAAGGGAGGGAGCAAGATGTGGAATTGGTTGAAGCCTGTGAAGGCCCAATCGAGTCTGGACCGGGAGTGCCAAGTGTTCATGTGGAGTCGGTGACGTCTGGTGGCGAGGGGGGCCACGAGGGAAGGTGGGAGCACAAGCAGAATGACGTCTCTTGACTCTTGAGGACCTGATGAGGCAATTGCGGTGCGCAGTGGTGCGTCCTTGTGGTCAGTGTCAGTGTGGCAGATCCTTCTTTGCTCTTCCCCTCTTCCGCTGCGGCGTTGCAATTTGCAAGTCGTTCATCGTCAATTGTCGTCAATTGTCATAGTGGTGCATCGTGCTCGCAGCGGCTGGTATGATGCTGGTTGAGGGACGCTGCCGTGTACACTGTAATCACATCAATGCTGCGCAGACGCTCTTCCGACGCGGGCGACTGCATCAGACGAACCTAGCTTCAGTACTTTTTAGGAGGAGATGGCTCGCACTCCGACCAATCCACAATTCTCCGTGATGCTATATACCTAGGTAGTATCAGTTTGTGAGTTTGTGAATTGTGAGTGCTATATGTGTTTGGCTAACCCGCGGCCATGGAGCTTAAAAGTCATTAGCTGCCGCGACGGCCGTGGCCACTGGCCAGAATCCAGGCACACGAACCAAGCGGCGGCCCCGGACAAGCCTCTGGACAAACCTCCTGACTTCCTGGGTTCTGGTCCAACCTCAAACGTCAGGTTTCCTACCTCACATGTCCTCTGTCTGTCCGTCATGAAGCCATCTCGTATCGTCTCTCGCCAGCTTACACGCTCACGAACACGACAGCCCGCTTAGCCATCTGCCGATCACTTCCACAACACTCACTTAAATGCTCACTGTGGCTTTGTGACAGGCAGCGCGCGAATTGAAATGTATGTTTAGAAATAAAATAGACATATGCAGTTCAACTGCTGCAGGGCGAGCACACCTCATCTCAAGAGAGCAAAGCGAAGACAAACAGGAGCTTTTCTCGCCCGCAGCCCAACCCCTCCCCCCTTCTCGTTCCTCGCGGCCCCGTCTCTTGACGTGTGCATCTTCGGTCCGTTTGGGGCCCCTCGAGACAACAGCTTTGCAAGGGAGGCAGAAACGCGAGACGCTGACACCGTGTCGGACATGACTTGTCGAGACCCGTCTTGGTCGTTGACTACCGAATGACGTAGTCAACTTGGCCTGACGGATGAGGGCTTTCGTAAAGGAGCATCGGAGCAGAGAAGCGGCTCACGGTAGAGTGGGATGATGTACTCGCTGCACTTGAGACGACCGGACGTGTCACGTAGATAGGAGGTTGGGTAGTTATATCGCGGCTCCAGTCCCCTTGGAAGGAGGTATGTACATGCAGTTGCGCATGACATTCTTCTTCCCTACGGGGCCCCGGCCCCAGCCGGGGAATCGCCAGATACCTGGGGTTCCGTAGCATCTCGGCTGAATTACCAGATAACCTTCGTGAACGAATGTACTCCGTACATGTACATTCATACATAGGTACCTGGTAGGTATGTAAAAGTGCCGGCCAACAGTTATTTATGTACGGAGTACTGGCTATTTCTCGATTGCACGCCTTATTTATACTGAGTCCGTAGAACACAGCAAAGTACCTACAGGCTACATATGTACGTGCATACGCTCTGGTTTGATCCTCCCAGTCAGCTTCCGTGCACTCCGGGCGCTCCAGGCGCTCCAGGCGCTGTTCCAAGCCCCAACATAACGCCACCGGCACCACCGACACCAGTGACCACCCGCAGAGCAGCCGTCCGCCAGTGGCCGCCGGTCGCGCCTTCTCCTTACAATCCCTATTACTGTACCCACCCCCCCTCCCTTCTTCAATCTGGCTCAGGAGTCAGGGTCCTTCTTCTGCTTCCTCGACTTCGTCTTACCGCCACTCTTTTAATAATTACTGGGCCTCTGACGTGCCGTCCATCTGTCTTGTCTCATCTGCATCTGCTGCATCTACTGCATCTGCATCCCCATCTGTCGTCTGCACTTTGCTTTCCTCCTCCGGCTCTTCCTCTGCTGCCCCTTTCTCTGTGCTCCTTTTCCTGCTCATCCGCGTTCGCGTCCTCGTCTTCGTTTGATCCCATCTTGTCATCGTCGCCAATTCACCACGTTTCCCGCACATTCTCGACGCTCGAGCGATCCTTCGTGTACATAAACGCCCTCGCCCACGCCCACGCTCACGCCCTCGCCCTCACCTCGCCTTCACCTCACTCTCGCCTCGCCTCGGCATCGTTACCGCCGTCACCTTCGCCTATCCGCCACCTTTGCAACACCGTCATCGCCATCTGCAGCCACGTCACGTGCGGTCTTCCTGTGCCAGTCGCCAGCACATTCTGTGCCAGTCGCCAGCATATTTCATATTCTCCTCTCGCGTCCCTCCCAGCCATACAACGCATTAGCCATGACTCCATGATATACAGCTCGACCAGCATCTCGTTGTGACGGAAACACAAGCTGGCACTCGAGACGTGGCGATACTCGATTCGTTTACACTTTCCAGAAAAGACGACGCACCACCGTCGCCGTTCCGAAACATGAAGACGCAATCGCGGCGCTCACCCGCGGCTGTCACTCCGTATCATGCTCACAACTATAGCTCTCGCTCGCACAAGCCGACTAAAGCTACAACATCACCTGCCACATCGCCCCGAGCACCATATTCCGTCGGCCAAAATTACCCACCGATGCTCTCACCGAAACGAGACGTAGAGACCATACGGGCGCCTAGTCCCAATTATTTTGGTCTCGTTGTTGAGTCTGGAAACGACCCTAGGGACTCTTCAGGACTCGCACACCATAATTGGAGTCCAAGCTCATCTGTCAAGTCGTTCGACGCTGCGCTCCCAAGGCAGGTGGGCCTGGAATCAAACTCCGATTTCGAAGCTTTCAGGAAGGCGGCCGACCTCAATAGAGGAAAATCTTTTAGTCTGGCAAATGCACAACCTATGCCGCCGACCCCATATCCCGCTTTGGCGCGCCCCCCTCCGCTCAGATGGCAAGCCATCACCGGTGACACGACGGGCTCCGATGCCTCCTCTATCCATTCTTCTAGACCTCGCCCTATGGCAAAGGGCGAGGCTCTAAGCGATAGCGGCAGTACCCATGATTCGGCACCTTTCCCCTCAGATTTGAAGCGCAATCCTGAAACCACAACCTGGTCGCCTTCTCAGCTTACCGGTGGTACGCAACGCTTCAAATCTCCAGGCTTGATTGAAATGCCGACGCAGACGCAGCTAGTTCTTCCAGATTATAAAGCCACCGCTGCTCGCTTATCTCCAGATCAGAGACCGACTGACTCTCGCTTGTCTTTGAATCTACCGCAACCCGGCCCCCCCTCGCCGCAGATGCGTGACTCAAATCGTGCTTCAACATTGCCTTCAAAGTTGGAACAGACTCCCGCCAGCATGGTGTCAGGAGAGGAACTAAAGACTTTGATGGAAACTGTCGGACTGAGCAAGCTTCTGCTACTTGATATTCGCTCTTCGCAGAGCTTTGCGCAGTCTCGCATTCAAGGAGCGTTGAACATTTGCATCCCCACCACTTTGCTGAAGCGGGCGACATTCAATATTGCCAAACTTCAGCAAACTTTCAGGGGCAACATGGATTCAGCTCAGTTCGCCCAGTGGCGACAGATGGAGTGGATCATTGTCTACGACGCGCACGCATCGGACAAGCGTGACGCCGTGACCGCTCAGAACATGATTAAGAAGTTCACCAACGAAGGCTACAGTGGCAACACAGCCATTCTGCGTGGCGGATTCTCCATGTTCCAGAACTCATTTTCTTCCCTCGTTGACTACCGTTCGACTGCGTGTTCTTCCATGCAACAATGTGCGACCGCTCAAGATGGAGGCAATCTAGCGCCTGTGATTGGCGGCGTCAACCTGCCTACCCTTCAGAATGACCATAATCCTTTCTTTTCCAATATCAGACAGAATATGGATCTTGCTGATGGTGTAGGCCAATACGACATTGCCCGACCGCGAGGTCTTGAATCGCCTTTGCTCCCTTCCTGGATTAGAGATGCTTCCAAAGAAGCTGATCGTGGCAAGAAAGTCTCGAACAGGTTCCTCGATATTGAGCTGGCGGAACAGTCACGCATGCGGGATGCGTATGCGGCATTCAACCCTGGCCGAAAGTCGAAGGGCAAATTCCAATTGTCCGGCGTAGAGAAGGGCACCAAAAACCGATACAAGGATATCTTGCCCTTTGAGCACGCCCGAGTTCGACTACAGGTGCCGCATGATGGATCGTGCGACTACGTGAACGCGAGTCATTTGTCGGCGTCGAGGAGCAACAAACGATATATTGCGTCCCAAGGCCCATTGCCTGCCACGTTTGAGGTAAGGTTCAAGTCCATTCAAATGAAGCTGAATATCCTTGAGTACTCTCCCAGCATCTCCTGCATGTCGACTGACAATTGTTGTTTCGTCAGGACTTTTGGTCGGTCATCTGGGAGCAAGACGTGCGCGTCATTGTCATGTTGACGGCAGAGAGTGAAGGTGGCCAGCTCAAATGCCATCCGTACTGGAAAGGTCGAGACTTTGGGCTCATCAAGCTCAAGGCCCTATCGGAGAAGAAGGCATCGCTGGACATTGACAGACATCGTCCAGATGCGGGCTCCGCGCCGGGGACAGCCCAGTGTCACGAATTTGCTCGCAGAAGAGCGAATACGACAACGAGTTTCCAGCCCCCATTGCAGTCGTCGCCCGAAGCCCAAACATCCGATGCGCCTTATGTAACGATTCGAAAGTTTGCTCTTTCCCACGCGGCCCATCCGTTTGCACCGATTCGGGAAATCACGCATCTTCACTATTCCGCTTGGCCGGACTTTGGAACTCCCGCTCAGCCTTCCCATCTGTTGGCTTTGGTTGAGTTGGCCAACGTGATGCAGCGAGCCGCTATGCCTGTTGAGACGTCTGCCATTGTCGGATCGAAGTTGCCGACGATTGACGCAGTTCCGGTCACTTGGTACAATGAGCCAGAACAAGATGCCCAGGCACGACCAATGCTAGTACATTGCTCTGCCGGGTGTGGCCGAACCGGAGCATTCTGCACTGTGGACAGTGTCATCGATATGCTCAAGCGTCAACGACTGGCCAATATGGCCGCACATCGCTCATCGGCCCAAGACGAGGACACGCCCATGGGCAATACGGACTGTTCAGAGCCGTCCATGTCGAGGCGAGAAAGCGTTTCGAAGAGCTCTTTTGGCCCAGGAGGCAGTGGACGCGATTCCCAGTCGTGGACGCTGTCGAACCTTGACACCAGCTGGCTTCAAGATGATGGAGTGGACTTGATCCAGAAGACCGTTCAGGACTTCAGGGAACAACGGTTGAGCATGGTTCAGACGCTGCGGCAGTATGTGCTCTGCTACGAGACCATCCTGGAATGGCTTAACAGGATGCAGGATGCGTCCTTTAATGGCGTAACAGGATCGAGGCGAGCGCGGAGCGGTAGCCTGCAACAAGGGCGCTCTGGGGCTGAATTTGTGACCCGACAGTGACATGAAGAACAGCAAATCGAGCCCCAGAGCACCGGAAGGCGGCGTTTGAGGAAAGACGGTCGAGCAGAGAAGATATAGGTTGCAGCAGCGACAAGCAGTTGAAGGTGAAGGCGGGACGTGATGCCAAGTTTTCACAGAATATCACCCATTTTGGTGTTTTGGAAGACTGGAGGCATTTTTTGCAATAAGGCGAAACAAAAACTGAAATTATAGACAGAAGGGGACCCTTCCCGACTGACTCGGCGCATCAAGATTGGGCATCGGCATCCATGGAAGGGCGTTCAAGGGCGTTCAGGTTGTAATTTTTAATCTTTCTCGGGCCCGGGGTCTCTAGGTCCTTTGGATCTTGCTTTGCATGAGACGACAAGGGGTGAATCAAGCTTCAAATAGAGGAGGGGCGAGAAAGGGCCAGGGTGTGATGAATGAGCCGCTCGATGGTGTCTGCTGAATTCATAGCGTTGTGCTTCGCGTTGCTGTCATGAGTGCCGATTCCAAAATCCTAACGACGAGCCGCATGCTCGTTATATACATATATACTCCGTACTCCGTAGTAGTTTTAGTACAGTATCAATCCAGCTCCCAATAGGCACACTTTTTTCAGCCCAACGCCGCCCGATTTTGTGTTCGGGTGTCAATTTGACCTGCTATTCGACTGCTGCTGTGCAAAGCACATGCTGCTCTAAACCGTGATCAGCAATCATACGCAGAACTCCTATGTCAGGAAAGTTGAAACCCCCACTTCATGCATGCGGTCAGTGGTCACCCATGGGCCATCGCACTGTGCAGGCTTTTCGCAGCTTTCCCCCCACATTGTACCACGTATACCACGGTCCACCACTGTCACACAGTACACTGTGTCTGTGACTGAACCCGCACCGGTCACTTTTGTCCCAAAGAACAAGTGAAACAAAAAGTCCAAGAAAAAAGGCCCCAACCGTCCGTTTCCCGTCGGACTTTTGCTTGGCACAACGATCTGTCAAATTTACGATTTCAACAACCCACGTACATGTCGACTTTGCATGACAGCTCTCACAGCTCTCACAGCTCTCACAGCTCTCACAGCTCTCACAGCTCTCATAGGTGATCGCCAGCTTGGTGGATGGGCTGTCTAATGCGCGGCAGACATCTTTACTCTTTACCTCTTTTATTGCATTCCATCCTGCATTCCCCATTCCTCGGGCTCCGAGCACGAATCCGAGCAGTGCTCGTACTACAACGAAGCCGGGCGCTGGTAGGCAACTCTTCCTGGGACCTGGAGCTGGAGCGAAGGACGTCTTATTATTAAAAGAGGTCCCGTTTGAGTAATCATCCAGTTTCACGTTTGCACCGGTGCCGAGGCAGCAAATTCATGGTCGGGTGGGTGCTTGGGTAGCGGCGGGGGGGGCGCTTGGATGGGCGAAGAAGGCCCAAGAAAGGGGGATACTGTAGCGCCTCTAGCTCCAACGAGTCAACGACCTTTCCGGAACCGAAATACGAAACAAGGCGTCGAAACGGTTACGGTTCCCGGTTCCTGGAATACTCTTGTTGTCGGAAGCGTCGTCATAATAAGGAGTGTCTGCAGACTGCCACGCTGTGCGTTGCCGCCGTTCAGTGTTCACCTGACTGCGTCTTCGATTGCTCACGCACCCCACGAAACGAACGGTCGGCTGACTCGTCAGTTTGCGTGTGCCCAGCCGCAACAGGTTGCGCCGGTGCGCACCCAACTTCAAGCCAGAACCTCGGTTGACTCGGACGATCGATCGATCTTCTGTTTCAGTGTTTCTCCCATACGCAGACCACCAACTCCGCCGTTTGGACAACCGGCGGCTTTGCGCAGCAACTCCCCCAGTTGCACGGAAATAACGGAAACCATTATGCCTCAGCCGCCAGCTCACTTTCATGACCCGTCACGTAGCCTCGACGCTTCCGACGGGCCAGCGCATGACGACGCTGCGGCCATGAATCTAGACCTCGCCATGCCGCCGTCTGAGGATGACGTTCTGGAGCAAGACAGCAGAATATACACGCCGCCTCCACGAGTCGCTGCTCGCTTCTATCGACCCTCCCAGGCTCGCCGCCGCGACTCGGCCGCTTCGTCACGACGAAACTCGATATCCTCGGCGCACTCGCGCTGCTCCTCGATCCAACAGCACCCGTCTGCTCACCATCCGGGCGACCCCGAACAGAGCAAACATGTCGCTCAACACCTCCGGAGGGCATCGTTCCTCGAGGATCGACGAGCTCGACTTGCTGACCGAGCCGCTCACGCGGAAAAAGTACGTCTTCGTGCCGCGCTGGCCAAGGCTGCGCCCCGCGGGCCAACAGCGTCGGAAGAGCGCGCTCTGGCTGCCCAGCAGGCTCGGGAGCGCAACCTGGCTGAGATTGTTGCGACTTGCGCGGAGGAAGTCCGGAAAGCGAAGCAAGTCGCCGAGCTTACCAAGGAGAGAAGAGAACAGGCAATGGCCAAGATGCGCGCGCAAATCGAAGAGCGCATGGCGGATGCAGAGAAGAGGAGGGAAGAATTGCGGGCGAGGTCTGTTACGAGACGGGCTCGTGGACAGAGCTTGGTGATGCGAAGGGTAAATGACACAAATGACACGAACGACATGAATGACGGGTCCTTGCACGCGAAACAGGACGTTGCCACACGTAGCATGTCCGAGGACGCTGCCGTGGCTTGTATTCAAGGCTGGTGGCGTGGGTGTTCACGGAGGAGAATAATTCACGAGTTTAACAGTCTCGGGCTATCTGTCGATGGCATTCGCGACACGTTTTTTGATACAGTTGTGGAGCTGTTGGCGCAGGAGAAAGTCCTTGTCGTCATGGCCAGGCTGCTGCGCATCTGTGGGCTACAGGAAGGGCAGCCTGGCTCTGTGGACGAGATGGCTGCTGTGCGCACCTTTCTGAGTGCGTTTCTCATTCTCGGTCACCCTAACCAGGTCTTGAGCAACAAGAACGAGGACGGAACGACGGACCCAGAGCTGGCTGGTACGCTGAGCACACACCGATTACCGAGCACTGACCTTGATAATCCTCAGCTGCAGGACCTGTTCGGGAAGGCCAAGGACTTGCTCGTCCACTTTGAGAATATCCTGGCGCGGCTTACCGCTTTCAACCGATACACGATGCCGCCGGCTCTGAAAAATGCGCTTCCGGAGGCGTATGCCGTTTTCTACAATGCATTTATCGCGTGGAAGTCTCGGGACTCGAATGCCCTTATTGAGGTGATGCTGATGCAGTTTGTCGAGCTGGATGCCATCTTTCAAACCGTCAAGGACACGACAGATGATGCTGCGGCCGCGTTGTACCGCCAGAGTATCCAGGACAGCCAGCTCATGCTGATTGTGCGGATCAAGAAGCTGGCAGGCGCCGAAAAGGGCAAGAGGCTCATCTTCAAGGCTGTGAGCGAAGCGAGGAAGTCTCGCGCCAAGCCGAAGAAGCAGACCGGAGATACAAAACCTCGCGTCGCAGAAAGCTCTGCCTGCGGGGACGGCGACGGCGATGAAGCAGCTGCCACAGCGACAAGTCTCGTCTCTGCCGACTCGCAACCTCTGCTGACACCTCCAGCAACTCCCATGGGTAAAGGCGAGGGCAAGAAACCAGTCGTCATCAAGACAGGCCTCAACGGACTACTCCCTGACAACCGCGTCGTCGTGCACGAGCTGGCCATCAACAAGGAATACCAAATCCCTTCCCACGAATACGTCGAGCAGCAAGCGATTCTCTCCCGCCCGCTCTACGTGCAAATGCGGGCCGCCGTCACCGAAAACGACACAGAAGCCCAGTTCAGGTACTTCATCCTCATGGCCGGCAGCATCCGCGACAAACTCCAGCGGCTCCTCAAGCCAGGCAACTCCATGTACAACCTCATCGGCGAGATCCTCGACCCAGAAATGGCTCAAAAGCAATTCATCCTCGGCAACTTCTCCTACGAAAAATTCTTCGCAGCCATGTCCTCATTGCTCCCCAAGCTCTGCGCCCCCTTCCGCGACGACCAAGTCCGGTCCCTCATCCAAGAGAAACTCTCTGAAGGCCACCTCATTGACCGCGTCGAAGCCCTCAACAGCTTCATCGACACCATGCTCTGCGACTACATCAACTACCTCCTCCGCATCGCCGCCCCTCAACTCATCGAATCCGCCTCCCAGTACGAAGCAAAGCGTTTCAACGCAGACATTATCCAAGGATCCTGTACGCTCTCCATCGCCGAAACAGCCTGGCGAGCCGCCTCCACAAAAGTCCTCTCAGAGACACAACGTCGTGACCCAGAGGGAATCCATCATCCCAAAGCAGCAACTCTGCAATCCACCGCTGCGAGAATCTACGCCCAGATGCTCGTCGATGTATCCACGCAGCCTGCGCCCATCACACCAGACCGTGTCCCCGAAATGCTACGCCTGGACATCCAGCGCATGAACACAGTGTCCTTGACCGTCCAGCGCATCATCACAACGGGCGCTGTCCTCCTACAGTGCAAGAACCTCCTCAAGCGGGATGTGCGCTCGCCCTGGAAAACAGAAGCCCATCGCATCATGGCCGTCCTGGAGGCGAATTATCTGAATCCGAATCCATCGCTTGAGGGTACTCTGCAGGGCACGATGGCGGCTTTGGAGGCGGGGCGGTGTATGCCTGCTGTGACGAAGACGCATCTACGGGCGCTGGTGAGTAAGGTCCTGAGGGCGAGTCAGGAGATGTCTTCTCAGCAGCAGCAGCAGCAGCAGCAGCAGCAGCAACAGAATGGTGGTGGTGGTGTTGCGGCGGTGACGATGGCGGTGGCGGAACCACGAGAACCGGTGTTGAGGTTATTGCTGACGCGGTTGAGGGGGAATATCCTCGCGAGGTTGGCGCCTGGGTCGGCGAGTGAGAAGGTGAGGGCGGCGAATTTGGCGGGGGAGAAGCTGGCTAGTTTGGGGTTGAGTGAGTTTATTGAGAAGGTGAGGGAGATGGCGGAGGTGTTGGAGAGGGTTGGGGGGGTGGATAGGGGGGCGCATGGGGAGTG
This sequence comes from Claviceps quebecensis, assembly GCA_004016085.1. Lineage (NCBI taxonomy): Eukaryota > Fungi > Ascomycota > Sordariomycetes > Hypocreales > Clavicipitaceae > Claviceps > Claviceps quebecensis. The sequence continues at coordinate 41,691 of QEQW01000099.1, forward strand.
GTGGGATGTGGTGAGTGGGAGGGTGCGGGAGGGACAGGAGGGACAGGAGGGGATGTGAATCGAAAGGTGGTTGTTTGACTCTTGACTCTTGAGGAGCCGTGAGGGGCCCGCGTTGGGGAAGCTATTTTCATCGGTGGCGGTGGGTGGGTGATGACTCTGATGAGAGTGAACACTGAAGTGTTTGCTGGAGAGAGTTTGACGTGACTTTTGACTTTTATTTTGGCGGTAACGGGGTGGGCATATCATGGCGTTGTCTGGAGTTTTCCGGGGTTGATGCTGGCGGCATATTTCATATCAATTTGTATCCTCTTGTATCTTTTCTTTTTGGCTCTTCTTTGTTTACCCGTTTGCTGCGTCTTTTGAGCTCGTCGCTCTTGAGCGTCATGCCCCCCCCTCAAGCATATGGAGGAGCACAAATGAGGAGCGCGATGCGCGTACATGCAGGCATGTCTTTGCGTATCACTTCCGGCGTCCGACGAGTTGTTCTGTTTTGTTCTGTATTTTTTACAACTGCAGCATGCATGTATATTTTGTGACATGGCTCTGGAGCATGCCATGGTTCATGGATGCAGTGGGATCGGGATCATCCAGGCAAATAGGTACCTAGGCTTTCAGATTGGAAACACACGGAGCGAGTCAGCGACTCGGGGTCTGATGGTTGATTTTGTAACGCGCACGAGATAAGCGGTCGGTGATTGTAGCGACTTCCTTTGTCAGCGACTTCACGATAGCCCAGGCTGCAGACCGACCTCACATAAGACTTGCTGTTCTTTTCGAGAGCTGCAGCAGCAGGTAGGTAGCAAGTGGCAAGAGGGCGTGGCGCATCGTGTAGGTACCAACCAAGTAGGCATCAAGACGGGCCGGGAATAGGGGCTGCATCTTGCCAGATTTCTCGGCCAAAATCCGTGCCGTCCATTTTCATTCCGACGGTCAAGACCGTGTGGTGCGGACAGTCAAGTCCAGCGTATTCTCCTCCAGCTTTTTAAAAATAGATGGGCGGGTTTGTCAAAGTCATCAGAATCTCTCCATCTTTCTTGATGTGTAGGTTAGTCAATATGACCAGGGATTGAGCTTTGGCATATGTATCTCGTGTTTTGCTATTAGGTAGTTGTGCACACGCCTCTCGCTGCCCGCGTCTGGGGAAAAGTGTCATCCCATGACCTGTCACCTACATGATACATACAGCACTCACAAGTTACATGTATGTACATATGCATGCACACTTTGCAGTTTTTAAACTGAACCAATATCATGTACTCCGTACTTGCATGAGTTATTTCCGGCTTGGACCGAGACATTATACAGTACATGCATACAGTGTCTTACTCAATTCGCACACCAGTCAATGTCAACCGCAGCCGTGGACCATGGTATGTACATACTCCGTTTTTTAGAGCTCAAAGTTCACGCGATGCGAAACCGAAACTTTTCCATCATCATCCTCCTCGCCAGCCAGGTCTTTCCAGGCAGCTACGGTGCCGCTACTGGGCCGCGCAGTCCTTCATCAAACATTCTTCCTTGGCCCGCGTGTTCTTGAGGGAACCGCCTCGACGGACGGGACTCGCCGTCTACGACTCGCCTCAGCTTGCAACCTATCACAGATTCCAACAATGTCGTGGCTCTTGCAGCCACTGGGCGTGTGTGGCCGTGGAGGCCGTCCTCTGTGGAGACGCTCGGCCTTGACCCAGAACAGCCAGAGCCAGAGTTTCTCGACCTCGATTACAGGCATCAACGTCAAAACCATAGTCGGTATCACACAACCCTGGGGACACGGAGTCTTGGCGTCCACGACGGTCACGGGTATGGCGCCGCGGAAGGCGTCGCGAAAGGGAACGGGATACTTGCCGGAATGTAGGCCTCGTTTATCGCCATGTGCGTCTGCAAGGTGCGTTGAACAGAACCCAGCAATTGGACGTGACGGGTGATTCCCAATCTTTCTTTTTTGCCTTATCTGTACGGAGTACGGAGTACATATGATACATACCTACAGGCTAGGTACAGGCTACATACCATGTCGTCGGATCTTTTCGGATTTTTCTTTCTTCCCCTTGGTCCTGGACTCCTGAAGCGACGTGCCCTGCGGCCCCTGCCTAATCTGGCTTGAAGGCTTGATGGCCCCGCTTCTGCATGCCACTATCCTGCAACTGCCATTGGACGGCGCTGGCTTACAGCTGGAGCTCGGCTTTCATCTTCTGGGAACCCCGCTGCCGCTGCAAAAAGGTCCCTTCGGCCCGCGTCGCGTCCTTCTCTGCAGCCTGCAGGGCCCGTTGCATTCAAGTCTCAAGATTGCTTGATGAAGCAGCTCGAGTCGCGGTTTGCACAGTCGCCTAGTCGGTGCAAGCGCCGTCCTGACTCTGCTGCTTTCTTTCAGCATGAACGAATCGTTCGAAACCATACGGACTGGCTGGTTGGCTCAGGGCTTGGCCGGCTGGCCGGCTGTTAGTCTTGGCTGGCTGTTTTGGCTGCCCCGCCTCGCATGATACCTACCTCCTACGAGTCCTACCTGCCTGCCTCGTCATCGCACCACTTTATTTTGACCGTTCTTGGGTCCGGACTCCGGATGCCAACGCGTACAAAGCTAACCGATCCTATCTCTCTTCCTCTTCCCATCTAGTTCTGTTTCTGTTCCCTTCACATCGTCTCGCTTCTGCTCTGCCCACGCGAGAGCAAGAAATCCTCACAAGATGGCCGACCGCGAGATTCTGCCCGACAATGTTAAGCCTGTTCACTACAATGTGTCCTTGAGGGACCTCGAGTTCAAGACCTGGACGTACCAGGGCACCGTGACGTACGTTGTGTTCAACGAACCCAACACTGCAGCCATTGAAACCTGCATTTGCACGATAATGAACCCTCCCACTAAGACTGCTACATCTTGCAATATGTGTGGCTGACTGAATGCTGCCGCTCACTTCCAGTATCGAGTCCGAAATCGTCAAACCCACCAACCAGATCGTCATCAACACTCTGGAGCTCAAGCTCACCCACGCCAAGGTTTTCGTCGACCAGACAAAGTCCAGCCAGGCCATCGAGTCCACTCAGTTTAGCTACGATGAGCGTGCCCAGCGCGCCACCATCACGTTCGATCAAGAGCTGTCTGTGTCCAAGAAGGCTTCGGTTGTCATTAGCTTCGAGGGCATCATCAACAATGAGATGGCTGGCTTCTACCGCTCCAAGTACAAGCCAACCGTGACCCCTGCCAAGTCGGTCCCCCGCGATGATGAGTGGCACTACATGTTCAGCACCCAATTCGAGTCTTGCGACGCTCGCCGCGCGTTCCCCTGCTTTGACGAACCCAACTTGAAGGCCACCTTTGACTTTGAGATTGAGGTCCCTGCCGACCAGGTCGCGCTCAGCAACATGCCCGTCAAGGACATCAAGCCCACCAAGGAGGGCTGGCAGCTTGTTTCGTTTGAGACCTCGCCCATCATGAGCACCTATCTCCTGGCCTGGGCTGTGGGTGACTTTGAGTATGTCGAGCAGCTCACCGACCGCCGCTACAACGGAAAGCAGATCCCCGTCCGCGTCTACACGACTCGTGGTCTCAAGGAGCAGGGTCGATGGGCTCTTGAACACGCCCCCAAGGTCATTGATTTCTTTTCTGAAATCTTCGACATTGACTATCCGCTGCCCAAGTCGGATTTGCTGGCCGTGCACGAATTCACCCACGGCGCCATGGAGAACTGGGGCCTCGTCACCTACAGGACTACGCAGGTGCTGTTTGACGAAAAGACGTCGGACGCCCGGTTCAAGAATGCGATTGCTTACGTTGTTGCCCACGAGCTCGCCCATCAGTGGTTCGGCAACTTGGTGACAATGGACTGGTGGGATGAGCTCTGGCTGAATGAGGGCTTTGCCACATGGGTCGGCTGGTATGCCGTCGACCACCTGCATCCCGACTGGCAGGTCTGGGCTCAGTTCGTCAACGAGGGCATGGAGGCTGCCTTCCGGCTTGATGGTATCCGCGCCAGTCACCCCATCCACGTCCCCGTGCGTGACGCTCTCGATGTGAACCAGATCTTCGACTCCATCAGCTACCTCAAGGGGTGCTCAGCCATCCGTATGCTTGCCAACCACCTCGGTGTCGAGACCTTCCTCAAGGGTGTTTCCAACTATCTCAAGGCCCACGCATATGGCAACGCCAAGACCAAGGCCCTGTGGGATGCTCTGAGCGAGGCTTCTGGTAAAGACGTCAACACTCTCATGGGCCCCTGGATCTCCAAGATTGGCCACCCTGTCGTGACTGTTGCCGAAGAGCCTGGACAGATCTCGATTAAGCAGTCTCGTTTCCTCTCTACCGGCGATGTGAAGCCCGAAGACGACACAACGACCTGGTGGGTGCCTCTCGGCCTCGAGGGAAAGAAGGGCGAGGCTGGAGTGTCTGCGCTGTCCCTTGCAGACAAGCAGGACACTATCCGCGACGTTGACGACGAGTTTTACAAGCTCAACAGCGGAGCCACTGGCTTCTACCGAGTCAACTACCCCCCCGCCCGCCTGGCCAAGTTTGCCACTCAGCTGGACAAGCTGAGCACCGAGGACAAGATTGCCATGGTTGGCTCGACGGCCGATCTGGCATTTGCCGGCAACAACACGACGCCTGCTCTGCTGACTTTTCTGCAAGGGTTTGGCAAGGAGACGCATCCTCTCGTCTGGACCCAAGTCCTCGACTCGATTGCCTCGGTCAAATCGGTCTTTTCCGAAGACAAGGACATCAAGAAGGGCTTGGACACGTTTACGCTCAAGCTCATTTCTAGCAAGGCCAGCGAGGTTGGCTGGGAATCTGCGTCCAATGAGGGTTACCTGGACACGATTCTGCGCAAGAACATTCTTGGAACCGGCGTGTCCATCAGCCACCCTGAGTAAGTAAAAAACCCATCCACCTCACTAGACGAGTTCTTTTTTTACGACGCCATGCCTGCTGACTCTTGCTGCTTTCCCACAGGATCACCAAAGAAGCCCTCAGACTTTTCGATGCCTGGAACGAAGATGCTGAAGCCAATCCTGTCCCTCCTTCTCTGCGACTCGCAGTCTGGCGCGCCGCGGTCAAGAATGACGCGGCTCGCGCGGTGGAAATCCTCAAGAAGGAGTGGTTCACCACCAAATCGATTGACGGAAAAATGCTGTGTCTCAGCGCACTATCGGCGCCCGAGGACGAGCAAATTCTGAAGGATCTCGTTGCCTTCAACTTCAACACAGGGCCTCCCAACAATGCCAACAACGCGGCCGACATGCATGTCCTCGGCATGGGGTTGAGCGGCAATCCCGTCGGCCGCCGGGTGCAATGGGCGTTTATGAAGAACAACTGGGACGCGTGCGTGGCCAAGCTCGGCAACCCGATTGTGGTGGACCGCTTCGTGCGCGTCAGTCTAGGTGGCTTCACCGACGTTGCGGCCGTTGAGGACATTGAGCAGTTCTTCAAGGACAAGGACACCAAGAGCTTTGACCGAACGCTGGAGACGGTCAAGGACAAGATTCGTGGACGGGCTGCGTATAAGGCGCGCGATTCTGCTTTGCTGAAGGAGTGGCTGGGCGCGAATGGCTACCTATGAGTGAGTCTGAAGCCGGGATGATGTAGAAAATGTAGAAATGTAGAAATGTAATTGTATATGCACAGGATGTATTATAATTTATAGCAGCTTACTACTCTAATAAGTGAGCATACCATGTCATGACTTGTTCTTTTCCTCTTCATTTCCGTTTTCTCTTGATCATAACGTTTCACGATGAATTCATAACGTGCATAATCGGACATGCCGAGCCAATATATCAGGTACTGTACGTTAGTATATACACACATATGTAGACTGTAGGAGGTACGTATGTAGCCACTGGCCAGGCAGGGCCCGAGACACCTCCTAAATATAAAGACTCTCCCCACTCGCCATCAAAAAATCAAACGCCTTATCCCGAAAATCATCCCCCAACACATCATTCCCAAACCCCGACCTGAACCACATCAACTTCCTCGCCTCCTTCCACATAGGCCAGTGCGCAAAGCCCCCCTCCCCCCGATTCGGATCCAGATTATGCACAAAATTCAAATAATACGTCCTGCAGCTCTTGGTAGCATAATTGGGGAGCAGCCCCATAAACACCTGCAGAATATCAGACGCATGGAACGTCCCCAGGAAGGGCGTCCCGTAGTTATACGACGCCATGTACGACCATGTCGGGACGGAGGGGTTCGCAGCAGCAGCGTGCTGGAGTGTGATGCGTCGCGCTAATGTAAATGTGACGTCCCCAAATAGAGCAGCCAGGCGCTTGAATCCGGGGTAGAGTTCATTGAGGAGCCCGGTCCGGAAGGGACTTCCCTGGAGGATGCCCGGTTCGTACAGCTGGACTAGGGTCTCGAGTTGGTCTTTGGAGGCGTTGTGGAAGAAATTCGTGGAGAGGTAGTTGATGACTTTGGCGGGGGAGGTGAGATCCGGGGTTAGGATGGCGAAGAGGGTGCCTTCGTCTTCTTGGGAGCCTATGATCATGGGCACGGCGTGGTATTTCCCGCTACGGGCTAGGATGTCTGGGCTCTGGGTGAGGATCTTGCCGTCTGGGCGGGGGAGGTAGGAGAGCGCGAGGGAGGAGTGGGATATGATCCCGGGGAGCGAGTTTACGGCATCGAGGAAGGTGGTGTAGTCTGCGCGGCGGAGACAGGCGAGGGTGTCGCTTGTGCCGTGGCAGCCGGTTTTGTTGACGACGGTGTCGTAGACGAGTTGGCCTTTGGGGCAGTCGACTGGGCTGGCTGGTGCGATGGAACCGGAATTCATAATTGCGCCTCGGAAGAGCGGCTGGCCTTTGTAGAGGGCGTTTCCGTCGTAGAGAGCCATTTGGTTGAATACGGAGATGGCGCCGGCGGATTCGCCCCAGATGGTCACTTTGGAGGGGTCGCCTCCAAAGGCGGCGATGTTATCGGCGACCCATTCTAGGCCCATCCGTTGGTCGAGGAGGCCGATATTTGCGCTGCCGTCGGCGAGGATCTCTTTGCCGGGGAGGAAGCCGAAGCCTGCGACGCGGTAGTTTACCGCTACGAAGATGAAAGGTTGTTTTTGGGAGACGGCCGTGGCGAGGAGACTGGTTGCGTCGTAGCTGTTTGTGCCGCCAAACTCGAAGCCCCCGCCAAAGATCCAGAATAGCACAGGGAGCTTGGCGTTGGGTTTCGTGTTGGCTGGGCGTTGGACATTCACGGTCAGGCAGTCCTCCTGGCCGCCTAGGGACTGTAGAAGCGGGATCTTGAGTACGTCGTTGTACACGGCTCCGATGACACCTAGACTCTCGCGGGATATCAACATCTGGGGACATGCCGGCGCAATGCCTGTGCCATCGCGTTTGCCAAACGTGCCAGAGAACCTTTTGGGAGGCTTTAGACGGAGAGGCCCGATGGGGGGATCCGCATAGGGGATGGCGTTGAAGCTGTCCACGTTGAGTATGGAACGGCCTGTGATGGTGCCCCCGGAAGGAAGATCGACCTCTACAGTTGCGAAGCGTTCTTCCAGGATAGCCTCGGGGGGTGTCTGGTCCGGAATGGGATTCACTGGGAGTGCTGGAGCAGGTGTGGCCAAGACAATGGCAGCACAGAGGCTCGTCACGGCGATCCAGAGCTTCATGGTGTGCTGACCGGTTCCTGAATATCAGATCTGGAGCTGTGAGACGCGTATTCAACAGAGGATTGTTGTTCGCCTCAACACAAGACGTGTAAAGGATTCCGGTGTTCAAGATCTCGGGTTTAGACAGCTGCGGCTGCCGCAGGATCTAAGTGCGAGGCAAAAGGTGAACAAGAGACGCCACCGCAGGATTTGCCGTGCAACACAAGACCGACAAGATGCCCATCATCATCAGACCATGAGGGCTCCGGGCGAGACTCATTGTTTATAGCCATCTTTCTTCCCTTCCCCTTTTACGAGGAAGCTGTTCATAGGGATATGCGCTTGCTATGGCTCCGGGCCGGCCAAGCTCGCCCCCCTCGACAAACGGACATGGCTTGCGGGAATACGCAGATGATGGCGGAAACCGGTTTCTGCCATTGGTGATTGCGCCGGAATATAGACGACAGATGCAGATGGGCGGTGGCGCTGGCGAGAAGCCATGGTTGGTGGTTCATCTGACTCCTGAGTCCTCACGTTATTATGCGTGTTGGAGGGACTGATGAGGACGTGATGTGTGAGTCGTGACGGTAAGACGCAAGGGGCAACTGCCAAGCGCGACTGCTGTGTGCGGAGGTGTCAGCTGGGGGCCGTTGGCAACCCAGTTTCTACACTGTACGGAGTAGATACTACAGTGTAGATTTGTACCCCGCACCGTAAACTGGACCGGGATTCGACCCCGGAGTCCGGAGTCCGCACTGTCTGCCCTTGTCTTTGTTCCTGCATCCTTGCATCCATCCCGAGCGGCTGGCCTGTTCGGCCTGTTCGTCCGATTCTTCACGATATGGCTCCGATTCTCGTCAGTCTCGATAGGACGCACCCATTCTCAACAGTCAGGCTCGGCACAAGCGACAGCACAAGACCGTCAGATGACTTGCTCGCAATGCACATGTCGCGGAGTAATTATCTCGAATAGGCTGCCCGTACGTTCGGGAGCACGCCTTGCAACCCTGCCAAGACAGGCAGTCCATCCTGGAAGGGTGATACCCCCGGCTCCGACAAAAGGTTGTAGGCTTGTAGCACGTCACAGTGCAGAAGTCGTGGCGGACGGGACGAATTACAATGCGCAATACGCTATGTAGGCCTGCTGGCTTACACGACCTCGTGTACCTATACCTACCTTACGTGCTCTTCATCTGTGCCCAGCCTGACTTGTCACCTGTGCTGCGCCGAGAACCGAGGCACAGGGCCGAAATGGTTACGAGACTTCTCTGGGCTATAGGTAATGCTGACAGACCGCAAGTACGATTTGCAGGAACAAGGGGCGCGGGGGGCCATTGTTGGTTGATCGACAGTTGATGCCACGCCCACAACCATGCGCCGACTACGGTGCAAACGAAATGGGGGCCACGAGGTTGCGTTTTGCGTAGGACGGTGCTGCAGAGGCCGTTTATTAGGAATCTTGCCTCCTTTTTCATGGCTTTTGGACGGCTTTTGGATACATGGGTATGTACATATGTTACATGTACCGATTTGGAGAGATTTTCCTCTGCCTATTTCGTAGGACATCTGCAGCCTGCTTGTTCCACAATAGAAAGCCTGCCAGGCCACATCGAAGGCTGCATACACGGCGCCACGCAATGTTCTCGCTGTGGCATATCATAGGCTATGGCTATGAACGAGCCGGCGGCAGAAGTTAGAACCAACATTGCAACTGTCAATGTTCGATGTTGTGCCTTGTGACTTTGCAATAGTTTGCATCAAGCTTACCAATTTGCAGCACTGGCCACAGGCAGGTAGACGCTTGCCATATCTTAATTGATCCGCTTTTTTCCCATTGGGACAGCAAAGAAAGGTGGCAGAGATGGGTATGAAGCAAAGAGCTTATTAGCTCTCAATTTCAAGACGCAAGAGGAACAGAGTCGACGTCGAGGCTGCGGGCATTTGGTGTCCCTTGCGGGAATCCCGGCTAACACAAGTCCCAACACAATTACAGATCTACAACACGTGGCATATGTGCCTAACGTTCATGGATTTGTGGGCAATGGGCATACATGTGACATAGGTACATGCCTTGCGCGGTCACCCAGTCTTCAATTGACCCCTCATGTGAGTCGTGACCTGAGTGTATTACATCTGCAGTGCCTTTTCGTGAGCATGGGCAAAGCGGGTGAGTTGAAGTGCTAGCCACAACACCTCTGTCGAATCTCGCACATGCATGACTGTCGTTTTCCTCTTAGTTGGATTCTTTCTCCACATGAGCATAGGCATGTGCACCTCGATGAAGATTTTGGGACTAGGAATAAGTATGGAATTTGAGAAACAGTCTCATCATCCTGCTCATACATTTGCTACTAGTCAAACTTGCAACGGCTGCATGTTGCATGAACGGTGAACCTAGGCATAGGTCAGACGACCATACGCTATGAACCAGGATGGCGGCTCGCGGGTATTGCAAGACGCCAATCATGATGCACGCCGTCGGTGGCTGGATCGACAACGCCACGATGAGTACGTTTTACATACTCCGTACTCCGTAGATGGCCTCCTCTGTAAGAGGATGTGAAGCTGCTGTATTTTGCAAAAGAACCGTGAACGGCTTCACCCCCTCGACCGCCCGAACAAGCCTGGTTCAGTGATGCGTAAGGCCCATTCGAGAATTCATTCTCTGCGGATGCGTAATGTGTGAAGCATCATTCAGCCGCCTCTCCATACCTAGAATATTCATCGTCTTCATCCGCTCATCGATGGTAGTTTGATTTGTGCCGCGGTAACTTGGGATTATAATGTAATGCAGTTTGCCATTTCATCAATCAAGACACTTTGGCCGAGTGGTTAAGGCGATGCCCTGCTATTGGTACAACCGTAGGTGAGGCATTACATTCGTGTGCGCAGGTTCGAATCCTGCAGGTGTCGGATATATTTTTGCTTTCCGCCTGCTTTTTTTGCGTTGCTGCTCTCTTTTTTTTGTTTTAACAAAGCAAGTCAAAAGGGGTCTGACCAAATTGAATCATGTATGTATGTACATATGTACCTAGAATGGGATGGTCTGGAGGTGATTGTGAATTTTGTGAGGGGACCCGTTCGCGAAGATTGCGGCTGCTGCTGGAAGTTGGAACGCCGCGGAACTTCATCTCATGTCTGCTTTTAACTTCAGGAGTAAAAAAAAAAACACCGTCAACACGACACCTTGGCTTTATCTTTCTCCTGTCGATGAAGAGTCAGTTGCACCGAAAGCGATCTTTGTTCGATCTTCTCTCGTCATGATAGAAAACTGCACCATTTTCTCTGTCACAAACAATGTTCAGTCTCCGCTCGCCGTGACGGACAACTTTCGCTCAACAACCAACACTCCAACCACATGACTTGATCAGACGCATCAATCAGACATACGACTCTGAGACTTTTTGCGGTATGCTCATCTGGCTTTGCAATGCATGACACCAGCTTTCTTGAGGCGCCTCCTAAATGTGATCCACAGAACCATGAGGCGCGTATTCCTCTTTTTTTTTTTTTTTTTTTAAATATCGGACCATATTGAAAACTTGGAAGGTTGCCTATGCATATCGTGTTTTGAAAGCTTGGATGGGCGCCATCGCCCACAGGGTGAGATGCCCCCGTCTGGGTTATATTAGTGAAGCGTTTTCAGATTCCGTACACAAGCTTCCTGGAGATTCCCTCTTGTTGACCACACGCGGTTCCTCGTGCGAGGCGTCGTGTGCTTACCGCATGGCATCAAAGGGCATTATGGTATCGCCATCGCTGCTAGAAGGTAATGACTTGGTTCGAGACGAAGGCGCATTGACGAGATCGGAGATTGTGAGTTTTGCGAACATGTCGATTAAATGTCAGTTGCCGCCCTGGTGGGAGGGGTAAGGTAAAGTTTCTCTAATGCAGGTCACAGGTGGGTGATATTCGATTCGAGCGCTACGTAAGGCGAGTTAATTGGGGCCTAAGTTCTAACCCAGGAAGTGAGGCATATGCGATGTGACAAGGGCCAATATTTGGGACAAGGAACTGAGGAATGTCAATTCAGAACGTGATGATCGACTGTGACTCTACAAGGAACTCTAGAGGCGTGTGCCCTCCCTCTGAGCCCTCGAGGTGGCCAGCGATGATATATATGAATCCCAAGTCTCCTCCCTCTGACCCCGACTGTCCCTGCTGTCCAACCCCGGCTATCTGCCTGAATATTCCCGAGTGTGCCAGCAACCGCTATGATCAGGTATACGCTATACCGCCAAGCGCTGACCTGGCATTGCGCCGGTCAGACGCCGTGCTAGCAAACATTGTGCAGGCATCGCGGAGCTGACAACTCTCTGGTCGGGAACCGCTGTCCGGGCACCGTGGGTGTACAGCGCCCCCGACTGAAACGTCTCGACTGAAAGTTGAAACGCCTCGGTGTCGTAAGCGTGCCCCTATACTGCCTGAACCGGCAAGCGCTGTACGGTCATCACAGCGCCCGCGGCGAGGCGTGGTAAGCCTGTTCCTACACTGCCTGAACCGGCAAGCGCTGTACAATCAGCACAGCGCCCGCGGTCGGAATGTCCCAAGGGGGGGACGGTGTGCCCACATGGGCGACATGCAATCAATGATCAGAGACTGCATTATGCATACTCTGGTCTCTGTATGTACGCTCCTTGCCAATTGAGCCATCATTTCTCAATAAGATCGACATCACGCAGACATATGCAAAGGATTCAGCCATGCGGGCCAATGATATGGTTTGTGGAAATCCGGATATACCACCATTGCTGCTCGACAAAGCAGACAGAGAGAGTCAGAGACCGCTTTCTATTAGATTGCGATGTATAGTAGAAAGGTATAAAGGTCGGAGTGACCAGAAATCCTATCAGCACATGAAATACACTCCTCGACAGTCAGCACTCAATTGACACTGCTCGTTTTTGGCCCTGCATAAAGTTGAAATAAAGCCTCAAGTGACAAGCCGTCGTTCCTAACAAGTACGTTCAGAAACCAGCTTTCGGAAAGCCTACGAATGGCCATGGTCGCCACTAACTTGAATGTTTCGACACAGATTATCGACGATGTGCCTTCGTGTCTTCCGCTCGTACACCTGCGGGTGCAAGCTGCCGGAAACGTTCGAGCGATGCGCCAATGTAAATTGCAACTACGTAACAACGCAGTACACTTACTTTGATGTAAGCGGGTGTGACAGACATGGTGGAGGTGGAAGAAGATGAAAATGCGTCGCTGAGGATGTTTGTACACGCGCTGTTTATCGACAGAATGGATCAAGATGTGGCGGCGGCGGAGTACAGGCAGGGCGTGGAATCGAAGAAGGAGGTGCTTTGCTTCGGCGGCGGGGATTTGAGCAATGTCACTCAGGAGATACATCGTGATCGAAACTAGCGGCTATCTTGTCAAAAGAGGTGTTCTCTCATCCTGAAATTGAGAAGAGAAGGGGAGGCTAGTAACTAGTTGAGTCGAAATTGAATACAGAAGCCGTTCTTTCTTTCACAGAGATTCCGGGAACCTGCAGGTGTCGCCGTTGTCTGTGAGTCCTGTTCATCCCGCTGGGATCATCTTTTGTCTTCATGTCTTTGTTTCCTCAGTTTATCTGGCGACGACGTCAGTGGAAGTGAAAAACAAACTTTTCCTTAAGAAATCATTCTGCCGTCCGTCGCTATGTCTTCGCCTTTTTTTTTTACCGTCGCTGCCGTCATTGCGCGTTGAAAACCTTTCTATCGCAGGGTATACAGATAGGAGTTGACAAGCACAAACCAGTGGCCAGTGCAACACTTTCAGTCTCCTGGATTTGTATGCAAGTGCTTCTGCACTCAATTCACCCTCAATATCGTACGGCTTGAATACGTAAGCAAAGGAATCTGTGTACGTATAAGTACGTACAAGTTGTTGTACTGTACATCAGTTCTGACTCCTGAGTTCTGTTGAGGTGGAGAAAGGATTAGGGGACAGATGTGCTTATGTATGGGGGGCAAGTAGACAGTCAGAGGACGGACCCTAGGACGGGATGGAGTGAGGCTTGCTGGAGACATCGATAGAACAATAACAACCAACAATCACCCCAATCCCAAGGGTCAACTTTCAGAGCTCTCAAGAGTACACCGCCTACGGCCCACCGCCGCGGTTACTCAAACGCACCGAGTCGTAATCCTGCACTGGTCAACGAAAGGCCGGTGGATCATCACAGCCTCGTAGTCGTACGAGGGGAGCTACGTCTATGTATGTACATACGTATGTAGGTACCTATGCATGTTAGGAGATGTCGCCCGTTACTTATCATGCACATGCATTGGTCGTGCGTTAGCAGCAGCTTTTACGTTTAATAATAAATGTGAGCGAGGACAAGCCATTCCGATCTCACATCCTCTCTCCTTTTATTGAACGTCTTTGTTAGCCGACTAGCCGCGACATTTCCCGATGCTAATAAAGGAAGAATGAGCTCTCTTCCTCTAGACAGACCGGTTGCTTAGCTCCTTTTATGTCTAGATATAAAAGGGGTGATCTATTCCGTAGAGAGTCGAGACAGAATAGATCAACCATCTTCCCAAGCATCCTTCGTTCCACAGAAAATATTCCTCAAATTTGTCACGATTAATGTAATATACGTCTCCTCTGTCCCAGTTGGATCGGTAATCAACAGTTGAACAGATGTCCCATGATCACCGCAGATTCTACAGCCTACATATTTGACTCAAGCCGGCGGCACCTCTCTTCTTTTCTTTCTGCTCCTTGGTTTACGGAGTACCCTTGTTCTTAATAGAGCTTCATCGCCGGCTCCCCCACTGTGACATTGTTCACAATTCCAGCTACGCCTGCTCGAGGTGGCAAGCATTGGCTTCTACAACTCATACAACGATCACCATCGTCTCCAGCATCGTTGCAACTTCCCGCCATCATCAATGTATACCCCTTAGCAGAAGAACAGCAACGTACAGCTATTGACATGTCAAGTTCAAGCGGATGATACAGGCCACTATCGCTTTCTGGTGGACGGACGACATGTCAAGTATGTTTCTACACCGCCGGCCACGTTTCGCGACTTTGATGACGGGATCAGCCGTGTCTCGGCGCCAGTCTTACTTGGCGAGATCCTCCCCCCATTTCCGATCGGAAATTGGAACAAAGGCCTTGTAGTCAGGGATCCTTTTACAGGCCAAATCACCTTCAAAAAGACTGAGAAAGTACTGCTCGACGGGGTGATATCCGGTTGGAATACCGTCAAGTTTGATGAGCTGGAGTTCTCCTGTCAAAGACATTTGAGAGGCCAGCGCACCGCTCATTTGCTTCTCTGCGAAACATTGCGACCATGTCGTGTGCCGGAATCTTTTGCATTTGAAACATGCTGCTGATACTGCTGTCGCTGCTGGTCTTGCTCATGTTCCGACTGCATATCCAGTAAGCGTTCAGGTTGTCACGCACCCCAGAATCAACGGTGGCGGACTCGTGCTCATGAAACTCGCGATCTGGCCTGATGAATTAGACAGGATGAAAACCGAGATTGCCGTTTACCAAAGAATATGCGACAAAGGCGTCGGTCCGAAATTTCTGGGCCAAGTCACCGAGGGTCCAAACGGGCGCGTTATCGGCTTCATCGCTGAGTGGGTGGGCGGCGCGAGGTATGCAGAGCCGCGGGATCTCGACGACTGTAAGAAGGTCTTGGCGCGGCTGCATCAGCTTGGTATCAAGCATGGCGGTACCAAGAAGCAACACTTTATTGTACGGGAGGGGCATGAAGTTGTTTTGATCGATTTTGATGTGTCGAAGCTAGATTGCTCACATGTTGAGCTAGAGGACGAAATGAACACCCTCAAAGGTAGGTTGGAAAGCACGGATGCTGTCGGCAGAAGTTTTCCTCCATTCATTGCGCGAACAACAAGGGATCTAGGACTTCCAACCTGGATCTGACATACAGGATCCCTCTTGGAAATACGAGTTTCAGGCGGGACCACACGATTCGATGGCGGTGGCCGGTTCAGACTCCAGAGGCATTATCCCTGGCTTCTCGAGGAGTTGAGGCAGTTCATCACGGCTCTCAGTGTGTGAATATTAATAGGCTCGTTATAGTGAATGAAAATCCTCTGGTCTTTGATTTTCTTTGGGAGAAATTCCTGAAATTTATTACTGTTTGAATCGCTGACAGTACCTGACGTTCCCATCAATCACGATTGATGGCGCATGTCAACAGTCACGTTCCCTGTGTCTCAGTTGGGGTCGCCTGGGAGAACGATGACTCATGCGAGGACCCTGATTACCGTAGTGAATATTGCTCCGAAAAATCGCGCAACTATGATGCGCGCGTTTGATCCCTTCTTGTACGCATTTTACATCAATTGCCTTTGACCCTAGGATGAGCCACGGGATGGTGTTGTGCAGGGAAATAGATAAGTACTGAATAACAGACTGGGCACGGAGTATGTACTGCATAATGAGACCCTTTATTAACTTTGGGAGTCAGAAAAACAACAACAACACGATACCTTGGGTCCTTCGCTTTTAACCTTCTCCTGTCGACGAAGAAGCATTTGCATCCAAAGTGATTTATGTTCGATCTTCGCTCGTCATGATAGAAAAACTGCGTCATTTTCTCTATTCGAAACAATGTTCGGTCGTCGCTCGCCGTGACACTGACGGACAACTTGACTGTTTTCACTTGAGTACCATAACGCTCGACTTCGCTCGTCACGACAACCAACAACCCAACCCTCCAACCACATGCACATGACTTGATCAGATGCATCAATCAGACATACATGTCTCAACACGTGATATGAAGATCAAAAGATGTCACATGATCGCCGCAGATTTTGCACAACCTTGCATATTTGACCTAACGCCGGCGGCACCTCTCTCCTTTTCCTTTTGCTCATGTCTGCGATGTCGATTGCATGTCAGTTGCCGCCATGGTGGGAGGGGTAAGGTACCTCTAATGTAGGTCACAGGTGGATGATACACTATGCCACTGATGATTCGTTTCAGGCGCTTCGTAGGACGAGCTGATTGGGCCCAAGCCCGAGAGGTGAGGCATGGCATCAGAGACTGCATACGGAGTATGTACTGAGGTAGTCTCTTTATGTACGCTCCTTGCCAATCGAGTCATTATTTCTCAATAAGACCGACATCACGCAGACATATGCAAAGAGTTCAGCCATGCGGGCCAACGATATGTGTAGGCACGCGGGTATACCATCATTGCGGCGCGGCAAAGCATGAGAGACCGGTTTTTAAGCTTCTATTAGATGGTGATATCTAGGAGAAAGCTATAAAGATCGGAGAGACCAGGAATCCTATAAGCACATGGAATACACTCCTCGACAGTCAGCACTCAATTGACATCGCTCGGATTTGGCCGTGCATAAAGTCGAACTAAACCCTCAAGTGACAAATCGTCGTTGACTCGTTCCTAACAAGTACGTTCAAACACTGGTTTCCCAAAAGCCTACAAATGCCATGTTCGCCACTAACAATGTTTGGACCCATATTGTAGACGATGTGCATTCGTATCTGCCGCTCGTATACCTGTGGGTGCGACAGCCCGGAAGAGTTCCAACAATGCGTTGAGCGTCAGGGTACGAATTTTAGATGCGAAGTCGTGGTAACGCGGCTCATTTATCTTCGTTCAGACAAGTGTGACACACATGGTGCGGGTGGGAAAGAATGAATGAATTACATCGCTGAGGATGTAGATGTGCTGTTTATCGACAGGATGGATCAAGATGTGACCCAGGGGACAATTCCATGCAGAGCGAAGACGAAGAATCGAAGACGGAGGCGCTTTGCTTGGGCGTGGTGTCGAAACTAGCGGATTCTTGTCAAGAGAGGTGTTCTCTCATCATTTAGCTGAGAAGAGAAGGGGGGGCTAGTTGAGTTGAATAGTGAATTGGATACCGAGGCTGTTCTTGATAAAATAATATGTGAGGACTTGGCTACGATTGGCATCGAGAATCCCAGAGAAGTATCTTGTACTCGTGGGTGAAACTTTTAAAAAAGACACCCACAGTAATATCTAAGTGGGTGACAAAAGCGCAGAACTTTGACCTAATTAAGTCGAGAACAAAATATAGGTGTGAAAAATCCAGCTCTCACCAATTTTCGTCGCCCAATATCTCCACGTCTGCGATAATTGATCGGAGAATCGTTGACGGCTGAACTCCGTATCTACTAAGACTACGTAATAATGCTCAGTTTCATGAGTTAAAGTGGGGGTTGATATTGCTATAATTTGGTATGATCGGACGCAAAGCTTCACCCACGAGTAAGCGCACAAGATTGTACGCCGGGATACGTGTATCGTGTATCGTGTATCCCGGATTCCCGGTCGAAAGAAAAACTGCAGCGTACTCCAATGTATCGAGAGAAATTAGGAGGTACACCCACCAAGTGAATAACGCGAAACGCCAAATTGGACCCATTTTGGATCACCACACCTATTTCTTTCACTTCTTCGCAATCTGGCCATTTTAAATGCCAAAAATACGTCATTAAGCAAGTCTATAGAATCATGAAGGCTTAATTAATTGACTGCCTCAATACTTTGTACACCAGCCCTTGGAGCCTATCACAGCCTGAAGACGGTCAGGCACGCTGTCGATAAGGTCGT